>VXAV01011290.1:28057-44924 GCA_013399715.1 Alectura lathami | reverse complement strand
AAAAAAAAAAAAAAAAAAGGAGGGGGGGGGGGGGGGGGGGGTAGAAAAGTAAGACTCCAGTGGCAATGGCACAGCTGAGCTCTTTGCTCACCCACTGCACAGTCCCCGCCCTCCACGTCAGCTGCTGGGGATTTACCAGCACAGCTGATCCGGGGAGAGTTGGTTCCTCCAGCACCAGCACAAGAGAGGCCCCATTTCCAACAGCAAGAGGCAATGCGTAAACATTTTGTGCTGCTAATTACACGCTGATTACATTTTTGCAATAACAATGCCCCCATGAAAGAGCAGTGGTGAGAATCTCAAAGTGGGAACCTGGGGATTTCCACCCAGAAACTGGACCTGAGCCTCCCCAGAGATGTGGAGGCAGAAGAAAGTGGAGTTCAAGAAAACAACAGAAAACCTCGTTATTGAGTAGCTGTCATTTGGCAAGTGTATATATATCAGTGATTGGGTTGATATGAGGCTCATATCAAAGCAGATTAATTTGATAATTGCCCATGCAGACAAAGAAAGAAAACAAGCCTATTGGTGCTGGCATCTGAAATGCCTTTCTTGGTTAAATAAATTTCCTTTTTTAACTTTTCTTGAGCTAATAAGAAAGTTATGGTGCAGCCACGATCCAAAACCACCCCCCTCCATGTTTATTCCCTTTTTGACTGATCTTACTTTGGCATCAGCCCGACAGCCTAGAGCAACCAAGGGACAAAAACTCTAGCTGTCACTTTGGGAAAGATTAAAAAAAAAAAAAAAACACAGAAATTCCTTTGCTGAGGAACCCTTGGCTTCCCTGTGACGCAGCTCACACGTCCCACACTGGCAGCATGCGCTGGGACTCGGCAGGACCCACATCCCTGCAGCACTCAGCGATGTCAAACGCACCCTGCAAATGGCCCCAAGTGACATTTTTAGAGAGGCTCCGTTATCTGGGACTACGAAATTAGCACCACAGAACATCCTCAGTCTGCAGGACGGTTCCTGCCAACGTCAATGGCAATGTTATATGAAGATCAAAGGTAAAGCACAGCCCTTGAGCACCAGCAGCCAGCTTGGCTGCTGGGAGGGCACTGGGGGACCACAGCACGGCCAGCAGCTCCCTGCTCCCAGGCTGCCCCATAGAACCTCAAAATGCTCCAGAGTGACAAATTACTCCTGCCACTTGCCAAAATTAAGCAATCCTCATTCACAATTCTTCAGGAAAATCTAAGAGTCCTTTATCTGAAAATTTAGCAGTTAAAGCATTGCCCTTCTGCTCAGGAGTTAATGGCCCTGGGAGTAAATCAGAGGTCTCACTCTTGCTGTGGGACTTCTCCCAGTGACACCACGTGCCCACTTGGAGGCGAGTTTCTCTGTTGGCTTTTCCCCAGTTATATAAGGGATATAAATTTTTGTTGCAGAGGGAACTCCAGGCAATCTGCATCTCCCTCCAAGGCGTCTCGCTACGTTTCGGCTTGAACACTGCTGCTGTTGCTGCAATTTTCCAGCTCTTGCCTGCGTCTGCACTAAACTCCCTGCCCAGGGAAGCGGGAGCCCGCATGAAACATCGCTGCCCGCATTGCAACTACATCCTGTAGGTTCCAACTCCACAGAGCAAAGCCCTTTGCCACCCCCTGATCCCCAGCCTGCAAAGCAAAGAGGTGAGCACAGATGAGCTACAAAACCTTGGGCCAGCATGAGGATGTTTCCCTGTGGGAGCAAAGCGCTGGAGCCCAGGCAAATGCTGCTTTGCAACTTGACCCTTTTCCACATCTCCCACAGCCCCTGGCTTTGCTCTCCCAGCAGCTCCAAGCTCCCCAGCAGCGCTGGAGGGGAGGCCGTGCTGGGAAGGTCTCAGCAAGGGCTGGGTGCTCGCGGCTGGCCGGCGCCGCATTGCACACATACCAGCAAACCTCAGCAGCCCCGGAAGGGGAACGTGGCTGCTCCCAGGCTGGGCTGCGAGGAAGCCTTAACCCCTTCCCCACTATGGCCAAAAGGCTCCTCAAGAGCTGGGAGGCAGTGGGAGGGAGGAATCCACTCAAAGGCCAAGCGTCTTCATGCCACGTCCCTCCCTTCCTAAAAAAATACCCCCGCGGTACCCTAAAAAATCCCTGGGAACGCAGCTCTGCTCTTCCCCTTCCCATGGCCCCGATGGGGAGGCAGGGGACAATCCTCACCCCTGGCAAGAAGTCATGCGGGCTCCCACCACAGCCCAGGCACTGCAGAGCCCAAGGTACCTCTGCTCGGAGTCACAGACTGGGAAACACACGTCCTGGCAGCTGGTCCCTGTGGGGCACCCAAGGGACACGCACAGGCTGGCGAGGTTTACTCTGCACCCTGGGAAGCAGGCACTTTGGGCCTCTCCATTCACAGTGCCTAAAATGATGAGAGCAAGGAGTTCTCATCAACATCAGTGGAGGAGAAGTCCCTGGAGATGGGGTTTTGCTCTCAGGTAGGTGGGTGTGGATCCCCGTGAGACTTCAGGCAGGTCAGTGCACATGGGTGCTTGCATCAGGCAAAAGTCAGTCCACATCCTTACTTGCCCAGGGAAAGCCCAGCTGCCCCAGCTCTTCAGCCTGTTTCTCAGCCTGGTTGCTTGCAACAGTGAAAAAAAAAAAAAAAATCATATTCATGAATCCAACATGACAGCAAAGACTTTTCCTTTTTTTTTTTTTTTCTTTTATTTCCCTTTCTATCTATTAAGTGGAAATAAATTGCCAAAGCCCTTTTCCCAGCACAGGTAAGACCACTGAAACCCAGGGCTGAGCAGACAGAACAGCAGCTCTCGGGGCTGCCCTCCCGGCTGCACGGGGCCGGCGCTGATACTCAGCCCTGCTCGGTTCCCTCCAGCGCCAGTAGGATCAGATCAGGCCCAACAGGATTAACCACATAACAGCGCGAGTGGAAAGCAGATTTGCTGCTTAAAAAGAAACACACAAACACACCAAAGTCAGCGTTAAAGGAACTGCCTCGGTTCAAAAGTTGCCTCCAAATTTAGGCATTCTAAAATTAAGATTTTGTATTTTTATAAAGATAGAATTAGACCCTTCATAATAAATTAATAATCAAAGGCCCACAGAAATGTTTCCATAAACTATTTTTTAATTCCAAAGGAAACCATTTGTTTAAAAAAAGCAAGTGCTCCCCTGCAGAGTCGACACTCCAGTGACTGCAGCATGATGACAGAAAATGGGGCTGGATAGTAAAAATAACTTAAAACTATTCTAAACAACCATGAAGCTGACTAATCTGTTTCAAAGTCCAAGCGGAGATACCCCAGTGACAGGGCCCGTAGAAAATGCTAAGGTGCATAGCTAAAAGGGGAGGGGAGAAACAAAAACAAACAGTTCAAATAGTACAAATTCCTTCAGATGCTTTTTGTGACAAAAGATGGAAGCTGGGATTTTCATCTTCTTTCCAACATTCCTGCTGCAGCGACGCTCGGAGGCTTCACCAGGGTTCCATCGCACCGGGCCCCCCTAACGCACCGCTCCCCGGGTGTGGGACAAACACTGGACACTGGGGCATGGCGTTCCTCTGAAAAATCAAAGGAAAACACAAGCACCCTCTCCCCAGCTGGTATCAGCCAGTGCAACCCCATGAAGAACAGGGGAAGGAAAGGCCAAACCCTGATCTCCCAGGCTTTTGTGCTCCAGCCTCGCTTGTATACACGCTATCACGTTACAAAATGTGTAAGTCGCTGTACTAATGGCAAGGTGCCACCGGCATAAATACATTCGTATCTGTACAAAGGATCTGTCCACAAGTCAGGATCTTCATTAAAAATGAGTTTGTAAGCATTTCCCCTCATTCTTTTGGTTCATTTCCACAAAAACAAAATGTGTCGTTGCGTCAAAGTTGCAAGGACGCCCAATGTGAGACCGCGCCGAGGGCTCGGCGCTCTGGACTCAGCCAGCTGCACTCTTGCCATGCTCCAGCTTCCCCAGGCTGGTCGAGGCAGGGATTTCACATTGTGGGGCCCGATCCTGGCAGCTAGCATGATCTAAAGATGGATACACCCGGAGCTCAGCCCCGTGCAGCTGCAGGAGGGCTGCGGGGAGATCACAGCGCAGCAACGCAAAGCTGGGCGCACGCTGCGTGGCACAGCACATACAGAGCATGGAACCAGCCTGGCCATTCAAACACAAGATGCAGGTATGGCCAGCTGCTCAGGAGGCTCCGCTGGATGCTCCTGGAGATGAGCGACCTCCAAGCAAAGATCTCAGCACGTTGCTTGCACATGTTCCTGCACCGCCCTGCTCGGCAGTGAGCTGGGCAGACCTGGTCGTAACCAATGCAGCCAGGCCTTAGCGCCCTGCTGCCAAGGCTTAACCCAGAGCTAGCTCACGCAGACGTGGACACACCGCAGCTATCGCCCACGTCACGTTGACAGCGTGGCACTTGAAAGTCAACCAAAACGTGCGTCAAACCAGCACTGTGACTGGCAGCGGCTCAGCCCTCCCCGTGCAGGCAGCCTGCAGGCAGCAGGGCAGGAGCCTCCTTGTGTCCCCCAAGCCCTGGGGCACTCTCTGGTGGCTGGGATCCAAGGACAATGCCCCCGGAATTTCACAAGCAGTCGAGAGCCCCAGAAGGAGGTGCCACAATGACAGCAAAGCCCGTGGGAACGGGCAGCCTGTTGCCACAGAGGGACAAGTGACAGTGACAGACCTTTCCTTGTGCCTGCTCAACAAAGGCACAGCAGAAGCCTCGTGGCCATTCTTCCTGCAGGCACCGCTCCCTCCAAAAAAGCATTCCAAACTTCCCTCTCCTCTTCCAAAATATCTAACCACCTTAAATTCTGCCTTGTGCTGCTGCAGCAAGGGAAGGGCTCTTGCTTTCTGATTACTGATGAGGAACCAACGTCCAAAAAAGAGACCACAGATCACAGGCAGACTGAGTTTACAGGGAGAGGCCATAGCTTTTATCAGGCCAACTGACAGAGCTGGAAAAACAGCAAACTGAATTTGGGGCACAACTGGCTTTCTTCAAGGTCTGTCTACACTGCATGCAGGAGAAGCCTGCAGTTCAGACAGGGCGTTCCAGTTTTTTTCCTAGGTTGCACCCTGAGTTAAAAACACCACTGGCTGAAGAGCTGGAAAAACAATGAGCTCGAACAGGCAGGCAGCTGAGAGGGGGATTTCCAAAAAGGTGGGGAAGAAACCATCAAAGCAAGCTTTCCAAAGAGCTCCTGCGTGGGGTTCTCTTTGGGCAGGGAAACCTTTCCAAAATCTGACTCCAGAACAACTTCAGACATCAACGGGCGAAGCTGCCTCAGCCCTGCTCCTCCAGCTGCGGTCCAGGCAGGCTGGTGGCTCCGCAGGGCTTGAGAACAAAGCACAGTGGCAGATCTGAACCTTATGCCCCTTTTACACCACGCTCTCCTTGTAAAGAAGCCATAAAGCAGAACTGTTTTAACTCTTCTTGTCAGCAGATAGAAGCGTGGAAGGGACTCAGTGCATGGGGAGTCAAGCCTCGCACCTGAAATACCACAATTTGATCCTCCACCAACCCACAGCCAGGCAGAGAGGCTCTGGGTTTTATCCCAAGTCACTGCTGGAGCATGGAAGCATCTTCCACGTCAGATGTTTGGGGTCAGACACCCCCTGGGCTAGCTGCTTGGCTGGAGGGATGAAAGTCCCTTTGCTTGCTATAAGAGCACCTAGAAGGGGATGGGTTCTCCCTAATGACAATCACCAGGCAGATTTGCCTAGCCTCACCCAGAAGATTGCTCCCTCTCGTGCCTAAAGTATGTCTGAAACCGTCACAGCTCTCACGGTCTCCACCGTGCTTTGTCCTCTAACTGCCCCAAGAAGTAAGGCAGCACTTATCTGTGTTTCACAGACAGGTCACCGGAGGCAGAGGGACAAAGCCCCAGCTTCGCTCTGCTTCCTCAAAGCACCAGGGTTGGGGATTTCATGGTGTTCAGCCACCTGAACCTGGGTCCAAGATAAGGAATAAGGAACCAACCCTAATATCCCAGATTCTGGGTGGGGACCCCTGGCTGCTGCCCCCCCTTGCCATGTCCCAGCCAGCTGAGATTGCTCCCCTAGGTCTCATCCCAGCCTTTGTGCTCTTGATTGTCTCAGAGGAGCAGCTTGTGCTGCTCACAGAACAAAACCCAACCTTTGGTGCCATTGGCACTTCCTCCAGGAGCTGCTTTGAAGATTAGGGCCAGAGCCTTGGCTTCAGGAGCTGATGGGGAGCCAGTGGAGCAGCTTGAGTTCCTGGTGGCCTGGCCCTTTGGGGTGGCGAGCAGTCCTGCTCTGCACCAGCTGCTCCCACCACCACGCTGCTTCTACTCTCAGCTTCTGCTCTGAGTCACAGAAACGCAGCCAGTTTGAGCTAAGCAACGGGATCGGCGCAGTGGGCAAAATCGTCCCCAGGCTGGAGGGGAGAAGGTGGCATTTTTGGAAACAGCTAGCAAAGAGGTGAACAAGACTAGGATGCACGTGGACACCAGAAGGCAGGGTGTCACCACTGGCTTCAAAACCTGGTGTTTTCCAGATTGCCTCTTTCTCCTCCCTGTGTCCTCAGGTTGACTCAGCTGCTCATACCTGCGTCCCACAGCAACAGCATCTCCAGTGCTGGTGGCAGCTGGGAACAAGAACACAGCATGTCCCCCTCTGCTCCCCACACTGCCACCCATCCCTGGAGCCCTGCAGTGCTGCCCAGCTTGGGAATGATGGGCAGCAGGAGGAGCGAGGTTTCCTGGGGGTGAGAAGGTAGCAGGAGGGTTGAGAGCTCTTGATGGGAGCCTAGGGTGGGACGTACAGGGTGTTTTGAGTTTAACTGTGTGTTTTTCACTGGACCAGTTCTGCACTCACAGTCTTAGACTCTGCACACCCACAGCCACACACGCAAAGGGACCGTCTTTGCTCCAGTCAGTACCGTTTCAGTTCTGATTACTGCCTGCAGAGCCCTGCACAGAGCTCAGCCTCTAGGTGCTCAGCACAACATGCACCATGACCACGTCCCCTCCTGGCTCCAACAGCTGGGAGCTGTGGGTCAGCGCAGCTGGATTTCACCTGCAGCCAACCCTGCAGCATCCACCAGCACAGCTCCCTTTGCCCAAATTCCCTCAGCCAGTCTGGAAGCTGCCAACTGAAAGGCACACTGACCACAAAAGGCTACAGTCAAGCCGAATCCCCAGACGAGGGAGGAGATCCACGCATGACAAACTTGCACCCGAAGCATTTCCCTCCAGCAGGAGCGAGGGCACGGGGGCAGCCAGGCACTCTGTGCTGTGAAGTGACATGCATCGAAGTAACATGTGGACAGCCACAGCCACTCTATTAATTTAAGTTAATTTCCTGCAGTTCTGTCTTAGTTTTCCAGCAGATTCGGGACTTAAAGGTTAAAGCGTAACCTTGTCTCGGTAGCTTGCTATTCGCTCCATGCAAATGTCTACCTACAGCCTGGTAATTACATGCATTTCCAAAGAGCCAATCCGCCGTCAGCCTGACAGATACTGATCTTCCCGTTTTATTTTTAGCTCTGTGCTTCCCCCTCTAGATGCAAAAAAAAATTCTGTTTGTTCCATCTCTGCTGCAGCCTCCTTTTTCCCCAGCTCACCAGCGAGCTCCTGCCTGAGCCGGGCTGGAGCCGGCAGCGTCGTGGGGCTCCCGGCGGGACAGCGCCACGCGTCCCCACACAGGGGGAAAGCGGGTGGCAGGCTCCTTTAGGGACACCGGGGGAATTTGTCTCCTTTGGCAGAGGGGTGTTTAAATGGCAAGCTCAAGGGAGACGTGGAGCTGCAGCCCCTTGGTGTGCACACACGTGGCTGCACGATGCAGGGGACCCGGGCACTTTCTCTCTGGGACATCTCCAGCACGCACCCAGGTCCCAGCAGAGAGGCAAGGGGACAAACCTGGCAAAACAAAGCCACATGCTCCCAACTCTGTGAGTCTAGGATCTGTTTGCCACCCGGGTCACCCAGAAAGAGGAGAGCGGGTGCAGCAGAGGTCAGCCACAGGCAAACGGGGCTCAGCTGATGTTCCAGCCCCCTAAAGCGAGCACCTGAGATTTAGTGCGCACGGTGCTGCTGGGGCCAACGTGCTGCCCTCCATGTGAGCTGCTCTGGGTGCTTTGGGAAGGAGGAGAGGTGCAAAAGGCACTGGAAATTTGTATTCTGCAGAAGTTTAGCCCTGTCCTGGCGCCCCCCAGCAAAGAGAAGCCCAAAAGGCTGGCTGTAAACCAGGAGATCTTGAAGAAAGAGGGATCAGGTTCTTCTTATTTGCCTTTCCTTTTGGAAAGAGTCTAGGAGTGGGGATGGGTTGGGCTTTGAGGGGTGAGGTCTGCATGCCTCTCTCTCTCAAATGCATATTTTACATCTAAACCAGAACAGACTCGCACAAACTTTAGTCACACGATGGAGGAAAAAAAGACGGAGTCCCACCAGCAGCATGCTTGGACAGGGCTGGCTGTTGGCACCACAGCATGGAGACCAAACCCACCACGGGCAATGCACCCATGGGTACAGCCCTGGGACGTTAAGGGGGTGAAGAGTGCACAGAGCAGGGCAAGGAAGCTTGGACACAAGGAAGCCATGTAATAAAATCCATGAGATAAACAGTTAAAGGGAAAGTAAAAGATAGGAGCAGGGATGGGGAAAGCAAAGTGAAGGTTTGAGAGAGGCAGCTGCAAAAGTGGAAGCCAACAGATCTGGGGCTGTTGTTTCCAGCGCTACCAACACCTCCCTGGTGCTCAGCCCTGCACCAGCCACGTAACTATGTCTCATGCCTGCAAATAAATGGTTGCTTCTCTTGTTGTACTTGTAGGGATCCTCCTGGTTACAACAGCACAAAAATCTAGAAATTATCCCTGCACAGTTTTACATTTACAATCTCTTCTGAAATTTTGTACAAATACAGCACACAACACTGGAAGATACCTTTCCAGAAATCTTCGAACATTTCCAACAGGTGGCTTTGGGCAGCTCGCAGGAACAATGAATTTACAGGAGTCTGGGCTCCACCGTCCCAGTTTTCCCCTCCCACAGCTCCTAACCTAAGGGGCAGTCCCACACACCAGCAGGGGAGCAGAAGCCATCCCTGCAGCCTTCATGTGCACCGGATGGGACTGCAAGAAGACAGCAGAGAGAGCACGGAGGAGAACGTACTCATCCCCATCACAGAGTCAGAAGAGCTGTGGAACAGAAATGAAGCTATTTACTTAACAGCCCACAAGCTAGGAATCAAGCTCAGCTCCCAAATCCCCATCCTTCTGCACAAAAATAAACAGATACATGAATAAATGGACCTGCCTCCTGCTGAGGAGGGGTTAGGGAGCTCCAGGGGAGCTCTGCCACCCACGGCACCTCTGAGCCTCGCATCGATGCAGGCAGGGGCTGAGCTCCACAAGAACCAATTCCTCCGATGCCAATGAGTTTAGCCAAAGGGGTTCAGGGCAAGCCATGAGAAAAGGCTGGTGCAAACCTACCCCTTTACCACGTTCCTGCAAAACATCTTTGAATCTGAGAGCTTTGCATAATCATGTTTTAAACGATTCGAACCTGGCACTGCCAGCGTTTCGTTTGCGAGTTGCTTTCTTGCTGCTGGCTCGTTTGTTTTGTTAACCACTACTCAGCCTCCATTTTCCTTTGTGCAATTCAGTCGCATTGTTCCCACCTTAGCCTGATTTTTAAAGGCTGGGCACCCCCAAGCCTTTTTCCATACATTTGCACCTGCTCACCATTTAACAAGGGCAGCACTCAGGGCTTTGGTGGTTCGCCCCCATTCTGGACACCCCGGCAAGCAGCCAGCAGAACCCAGACCTGAACTCTTCTAACCTCTCCTCCCACACTTATCCCTCCGGCTCTGTGTCATCATGGTGCTTTTCTCCAAATCCCTTCCCAGTGGGTTTACACTTGAATGTCATTGCAGCGCCCAGGCTTGGGCACTGGAAAACAGTGCTGTGAGCACAAGCAGGAGAGAAAGAACGAGGGTAGTGTCTCCAGGGCTGTCTGACACGTGTCCTCGGCATCTGTTGCCCCAAAAATATCAAAAGGCAGATCTCGCTTTTACACAAGACGTGCACAACAGAGGGTTTTAGCTTCTCTGCGACCAGAGCTGGCTCCAGAGCTGGGTGCCCACCAACACCGCTTCGACCCTGTGCTCTCAGCCAGGTGGGGCCATTTATCCCGAGTCTCCTGGCTCTTCAGCTGTTCTGCAGGATCCCTCTGGATCTCCGTTGCAGTTATACCCACTTGCCATTTTGCAGCACACCTTCCCAGGCTTTCCCTGTATATCTTTCCTCCTCGGTATTTTCGGTTGCTCTGTCTTTCTGCAGCCAGTGAACCCATCCACCAGCATCTAGGGGAGGGCTGGAATAGCAACGTGGTCTAAACTGAGTGAAGCCTCACGCTGGAGGGTGGCACGCTGAACAGCCTCAGGCCTGGGCTCACACTGGGCTCTCCCTGCCCCTCAGGCCCCCCAGGCTCTCCTGCAGTTTCCTTTCCAGCACCCCCCTGTATTTAAGCACCGCGTCTCCCCAGTGCCTGCCCCGTCCCTTCACAAGACTCTTGTGCTACTGGGACAGATGGAAGTTGCCCAAGCCAACCTATTTTCTTCCCATGTTGCCCATGGCTTTCCCCTTGCTGCCAGGACCCAGTGAGGTCCCCCACCTGCCCAATGCCCAGCCAGATCCATGGAGTCACCGGGAATTCCCCCACCTGGCTTCAACAGCTCTGGCTCCACTCCACTGTTCCTCTTGGCCTCTCTGTTCCGTCAGGGGCTGCTTTTCTGGTTTGGAGCCCCTGATTGTATCTGACAAGGTCTCCTAATTGTCTCCACTGATTTTTACCAGAGACTGATTTTAAAAGCAGCTCAGTAACTTAGTCACTCCAATATCATTGCTGAATTCAGCTCCCTCATTTATTAATGGGCCTACTTCTGCTCTTTCTCCCCTGATATGTTTGCAAAATCCCTTTTTATTTCTCTTAACCCCTTTGGCTAACATTAACAAGCAAAAACTCAGTAATATTTGATATTATATGTGTATAAATAAAAGTAGGAAAAGATCTTATTCACTGCTGTTATAGCTACTAAAGCAGGCCTAGGGCTCTGGAATAGCAGCTTTACTGCATACATTAAATATCTCCATTACTTTATTAATGCGTAGAATGTTGGTATTTTATTGGATAGTTTTGTTATTTACCTTATAAAGCAACATGGGCACCACAAACCACGAAAAGTGGGTATTTAGTACCTCCTTCTTAAGTCTGCGTCTCTACAAACTGAGTCAACACAAGACTACCAGACCCAAACCCCGCATGCTCTAAATGATCTTGCTTGAGTTGGGGAGGAAGGGGGAGAAGGGAGAACAGCGGTTATCCTGGCAGCAACGCCATTGCAAATTTTTGCTCACGAGGAATTTGCACGGGCAATTTGCAAACAGCAATCCTGCGTGTACGGCCATGACGATGGCCGTCAAGTGCGAAGCATCACTCACCCACCAGGAGCAGGCTCTGGGGTGCCACACCTAGTCCACAGCCAACAGTGGCAGGAGAGAGGGCAACAAAAACTGAAGCAAACCGAAAGCCAACACAAAAGCAGTTTCCAAGAGGGAATTTTCCATCTTCCGTGTCTTTAGTGACTTCTCAACCATGGTTCAAATGATGCACTAAACCGTCACAAAATTGTAACAGTCAGACCCACTCAGCACAGTGACTGAAAAACACTTCCAAAAGTCCTTAGAAGGACTTTAGAAAGAATTAAAATAATCTGGATAAATCAAGTCATCCTTGATGAAAGAGGCCAGCTTCCTAACTCTGCAGGCTGGATTTTTATCTATCTTCTTTAAATTGCTGCCTCAGAGACTCCACAACCTGGACACCCAGAGCCCTGCTCCAGGTCCCTGCAGGAAGGAGATGAGCAGCAAAATGCAGGTGGTTGCTGAAAGAGCTCCTGGAGGGTCCCATCCCCAAAGCTCAGCCTTGCAGCTCCCTTGGGCCCCTCAGGCCAGGAGGCAGAGACCCCCTCACATGAGACCCCCTCATGTGAGT
Source organism: Alectura lathami (assembly GCA_013399715.1). Lineage (NCBI taxonomy): Eukaryota > Metazoa > Chordata > Aves > Galliformes > Megapodiidae > Alectura > Alectura lathami. The sequence goes on along the minus strand of VXAV01011290.1, from coordinate 32,950 downwards.
AGCAACGGGGCAAGCAAGACCAGGTTAGTGAGTGCATTTGGGAGCTGTGGGAGATCTGTGTTGGGTGCTCCAAGCAGAAATTCACAGCACTTGCCTTTCTGATGTAAAGCCAGGGCGCAAATGCTGCAATTGGAGCAGGAGAGAAAATACTGAGGGAGAAGCCAGAAATGCGCAAGTGGGGCTCAGTTTCCGCTATTCCAGCCTCTGCTCGTCCCCAGGGCAACAAAGAGGTGACACAAGTTGGCCCCTGTAGGACAAAGCCCTTCCTGGAAGCTGCAGTGCAGCGCAGAGGTGAGCGCGGGGAGGAAGGATGCTCGGACCCCACCTCTTCCAGGCACACCATAGACAGGCAAGAAGCGAGCAGGAGGCACAGCAGCAGGTGGAACCTCAGGTCACCCCCCAGCAGGGCTGAGGTGACAAGCAACAACCCCACCCCTGCCTTCGTCCCTGCAAATACTTCTCAGCCCCTTTTTTGGGCTTTTTTTCTCAGCCCCACAGAAGATTGGCACCCAAATCCCTCCCTCTCCCCACCATCCTCAGCCACGGTCCCTCCTTTAAGCACCAAACTTCCCCCCACCCACCTATTTTTAAACCCAGCCAAGACCAAGCAGGGGCCGGGATCTCCTCTTTTTCACCGGGGCCGTGATTTGAGGCGAGGCAGGGAAGCAGAAGCACCTGCTGGGCTCCCGCGGAGCGCAGGCAGCCGGAGCAGAGCGAGGGCGGGAGAGCGGGCTCCCCTTGCAAAGTCTGTCCTGTGCTGTCTAATAACACAAGGTGTCATTGTATACCCAAATCAGTGCCTGGAGCTTTATTTATAACAACTGAAACACAAAACCCAGCAGGCCAGAAACGGCGAAGGGAATGAGAGAGCAGAGAGGGCAGGGAAGAAGTCGGGCGAAATCTCCCTATTTAGCAGGATTTGCCTTGAGATTTTAAAGCTGGATTGAGGCTGGGGGGGACATGGGGGGTCACAGGAGGAGGAAGGAGAGATGGAAAGGGGGGAAGAGCAAGCTGGCGCAGCGTCGGAGCCTCACTGGCTGCAGCAGGGTGAGAGCGCTGTCACCACAACACGGGGCCATGGGGGTGCCTCGCCCGCAGCCCCCACCAGCCAGCAAAGGGAGGTGGGGACAAACTCCAGCTCCCCTGGGACTGCCACAATTTTACGGCTACGCCGTTTGAAAGGCCATTTGGGGCTTTTCAGCCAGCCCCTCATCCCAGGAAGAGCTTTGCAGCTCAGCAGCTGGTTCCAGTGTACTCCCTCTAGCACTGGAACAGGCTTCACACCGGCTCTACCTGCAAACTTGCCAGGAGCCACCCGAGAGGGACTTGCCCAGCCCAGCAGGCAGCAGCCCCAGCGCTGCCTCGGGCACAGACCCAGTGCCGGTGGCTTGCACGACCCCTCTGCTACGAGAGCCCTGAACTCCTGCTGAACTCGGTGGGAGCAGAGGCGGCTCAGCACCGAAAGGACCCAACCCTGCACTTACAGCATCAGGAGATGCGCTCTCGTCAGGTGGGTCCAGATGTTAGCACCACCCCCAACAGCTGGCTCATCTGCTCCCTTGCGCCGGAGGCTCCTGCTGCCATCAGTGGAACAGCTCTCGTGCTCTCCTGCATGGCTCCTGGGCAAAGCCTGGCAGCTTTGCCTGAACCCCTTTCCTCAGCAGCAGAAAGGAAGCTGCTGCCAGCCTTTGTGCTGGAGCGGGTGATGTGGTAGCGTTCATGCCCCATTCTTCTGAGTCAGGCTGGAGGTGGGAGGGAAATAGTAAACAGCTGGAGGGGGGAGATGGGAAGGTAAGTTCTTAAGGAGTTGCAGCTAGGGATGCCGTTTGGTGTTCACCTCCCCTGCAGACAGATATTTAAATTGCCAGGTTCCAAAGCCACTGAAAGTTCAGGCTGAGTCAGAGCTTCAAAATTTGACCCACTAACAAGCACAAGAAAGAATGGATCCAGTAAGAGATAAAGCCAAATCCTCTCTTGCAGTCTTTCTTGCACCAAAGGCCCCTTTGGTCCAGCTTTGGTTCTGCTAGAGTCAGTGGGATCCAGACCTTGCAAGAAAACACAGCCAAGCTACAAAAGGAATTCATCATCACTAAGGGAAACAGCTCCCATTAACCTGACCAAGACTTAAAATCTCCCTCTCTTCCCACTCTGGCCCAGTATTGGTCTCAGATGTTCTCTGACTCCATCTGAAAAGGGAAAACAAAGAAACACCAAACTCGTTGCGTGGTGAAGCAGCTTTCATGTTCCCTTGCTTGCAAGTACCCAACAGCAGCAGCCAGCACCGGCCCCACCAAGCCTACCTGCAGAATTACACTTGCAAAACTGTTGCTCAGGAAATGTGCAACTAAATTCTGTGAAATAAGCATGCCTGGAATCAGACGTTCACAGCGGAGTTAAACGACCGTGCCTTCAAACCTGCCGCTGCGTTTAGCCACGCTGCCACGTACAGCGCTGCAAAACAAATGCTCAGCTTGTCGCACATCCCAGCCTCAGCAGTGGGGCTGATGTTCCCCACCTCTCCCACCACTTGTGCTTCTTCACAAGGGGCAGAGCCAGTGGGGACAACCTAAGAGGACGTGGGTGACCCTGGTCATGCTGTTTTGTCAATATGAAGATGAGAGCTGTCATGGGGAACAACAGGACCCCAGAAACTCAGGTCTGCCCCATGGGACAGAGTTTCTCAAGGCTGCTGGCAGATCAGCAGGGTAAGCAAGACATCCATCCCACAGTGAGGCAAGGGGGTGAGATGTGGCTCCCTTCAGCCCATGCAAAGGCGAGACACCATCACTGATTATTCCAGAACAGGGCTCAGAAAGCCTGAGCATTGCTGGAAATTTCTGGCAGGTTATTTCAGAAGGGTTTGTCCTGTAACAAGAGGGAAGGATTTTTCTTTTAAGATCTTTGTGGACAGAAAAACATCTCTCCTTTCTCTCTCTGAGCTCACCATGCTCGCATCCCACTAGAGTAAACCACTGCACAGAGCCTTCTCACTCACATCTTTTCCAAGCAGCAAATTAGTTCTGAATCCATTTTGTCTTTCTGAGAAGACTGAGCTGTACAGGCAGGTAGGCAGTAAAAAGGCAGGTCTCTGTGTGAGACCACAGCTCTGCTGCAGCCCCAGCCATGATGAGCATCACCCAGGAGCCCCAGCACAGAGCCCCTCTGTGCACGGCTGCTTCCCAGGCTGCAGTTTCATGCAGTACCTGTGAGAAACACCAGATCCAGCGGGTGTTGCCTCCCCAAGACAATTCGGCTGTGTTGGAACCACGACCTCCAGGAACCAGATTAATTACAGAAATGTTGAGCATGACTTTGTCTGCAGGGACAAGTCACGTTTGACATCCCTGCCAGCTGGTTACAGGGCTGGAGGGTAAGCAAAACCTGGACAATCTCTCCCTGTGCTGGTTTATTGGCACAACTCATTGACAGTGCAGGTTTTGGGGAGAACACCCTGCAGGAAGGCTTCAGCAGCAAAACCTTACAGCAAAGCATCTACACACTGGCCAAGGAGAAGCTGCATTGCAGTGCCACGCTGATGCACAAAATCTGAAGCAACAGCCAGGTGGAAAGCCAGGCACTTTCATCAGTGGCCAGGTTTCCTGAAGCATCCAAGCAGGGGACGACAACTTGTTGTTCTAACACACAGCTCAGGAGATCTTCTTAGAGAAAGCTAGAGGTCACACACATGAAACAGCATGTTCCCCAGCCTGATCCACAGATTTTTAGCTAGCATGCAAATATCCCATATTATTTCTCACCTTCTGATGGGTCCTGACCATGCGAGGATCACACAGTCAGTTCCAGATAGCTCTACAGGCTGGAGCAAGGGCTCCCAAAGGAGCAGCTTCGCCCTCCCCAGCCACCCCCTGCACCACCCTGGCTCCGGGCTGCCCACCTCTTCCTGCTGCAGGGCTCTGCCTCCAGAACTCTGAAACAAAACAACAAAAAACAAGCTGAACTTTGAGGCCGAAAAGGGTTTTGAAGCAAAGAGGAAGCAGGGCGTCTAGGGAAGGAATCTGAAGTTGCATCACTTGGAAATACCCGAGCGCTCCAGAGATGTATGTACATGTTTGACTTCCTACTGTTTCTCCAGGAAACTACTTGGGAACAGCAAAACGACACCAAAAGGAGCCCAATGACATTTGCCTGCAGCAAGTTAAAACAGCCTTGAATTTAACCCAAACCAGCCCATGTGCAAAATATTCCCCCACTTGGAGTTAGGTGCTTTTGGGTTTTGGAGCTCCAGGCAGACAAAAGGGACGAGAGGCTTGAAATATAAACCAATCGAGCACTTTTGCCCTTTGGCTGGGTTCAAAATCAATCCAGAGACTTTCTCCATGGCGTTTCAAACACTTCTAAGAACATGAACTGAAACTGGGTTTCATTTTGTTCAACAGAAGTGACTGTGACGCCTTCATGACAAGGAAAATAAATCGGAAAGTGTTATTTTCAATAAAAGTTTTGTTCTTCCAGAAAGCCAGGCTAGTTCCCAAGCTGCCCATGCAGCCAGCTCCGAGAGAGGCTGCTCCCGCTGCCACCCAACCCACACAGGCACACTGACGCCCATGGGCTGGAAGGGACCCTAAAGCCCCCCCCAGTCCCAACTCTGCCATGGGCTGGCTGCCACCTACCAGGTCAGGCTGCCCAGGGCTCATCCAGCCTGGCCTTGAGCACCTCCAGGGCTGGGGCACCCACAACCTTTCTGGGCAACCTCCAGGGTCTCCCTTCTGCAGGACATAAGGGAAGAGGAAGGCAACATGATAGCTATGGGCCCGATGCTCCATTCCCAAAGGCCGCCACGAGCCGCCCACCCAGACCGGGAGCGGCCCGACCCGAGGCCTGCAGCCACGGCAAGAGCCCGCGGGCTGCGGCCTGTCCCTGCGCCCGGAGCAG
>VXAV01011290.1:13553-27968 GCA_013399715.1 Alectura lathami | reverse complement strand
CTCCTCCCGCCCGCCTGCGCAACATGGCGGCTGCGGCGGCGAGGCCAGGTGGCTGCGGTGCGTGCCAAGCAGCCCCGCCTCACCTGCAGCGACTTGTCGAGGAGGGGGAGCCGCGTCTGCCCTTTCTTGTCTGGCTTTAACCTGCCTGGGGAGAAGGGAGAAAAGGGAACGGGGAAGGGTAAACACAGCTTAGGCAGCTGCAAGTCCCGGCAACTGAAGGGCTGATTCAGAGAGTGGGGGGCCTACAGACACCCCGTCGTCTGCCTCCCGCCAACGTATTCGGTGGTGGCAGCAGCCTGGGAGGTGTTGGGGGAATGCACCGGCTGCTGGGGCCACAGCACAAGGCAGAACCTGGGGTAAAGTTCTGCCTCCTGCTCTGCTTCACCGCCTCCCTCCAAAGCCATCCCAAAGGATGCAGGACCCCAGACAAGCGAGTGACGCGAAGCATCAGTGCGTGTTGCACCAGCAAAACATCCAGCACTGCTGCAGAATGCTGAGACTGACCCTCGGGCAGCTCCAGAGAAACACAGCTGGGCTACCAGCCCCAGGCAGGGCTCGCGGCTTCCTCACCATCGCTCTGCAGGACTGCAATGCCCTCCCGTGAACCCCTCAGCCTGGCATTGCCGTTAACCCATCCCGGCGGCAGCAGCTCCCTCACCCTGCGCACAAAGAGGAGCCGAGGCTCAGCCACGTGAAGGCTCACTTCCATCTGAGCTTCCAGCAGCCTTTACACAACTCAAAGAAAATCCTGATAAATGCAGACAGAAAAGACCATTTTGCCCCCAAAAGTGAGCTGAAGGCTTTTGGTATGGGAGCGTATGACTTTTCACTCTGGCTCCATACACAGCATTGTCACCAAACCACTGAATGCTGCCCAAACCCTGGTACCCAGTCCAGGGGAAAAGTCAGGGATGCTGGGACTGGGTGACCCAGTCTCACCCGGGGACTGGTCAGGAACACAAGCATTGAACAGGCAAGAGAAAAGGGCCAGACAGGCACGGATGGGCAGCGACTGCCTCAAAATTTGGCTACGGCTCCAGAGGAGACATGCAATGTCTCTCCCATGCATGACAAAGGACAGGAGCTGGGCTGTCCCTGTACAACAGCCACCCCATGCCACTCACACAGCCTTGGCCATCACCGGCCCCACAGACAGGGCTGGGCAGGCAGCAAGAGACCCAGTGCAAAGAGTTGTACAACCGTGGAATGGCTTGGATTTGAAGGAAGAGCTGCCGGGCTCACACCCACGCTCCATCCCTCCACCTCCGCTTCCACCTGGGGGCACAGGGTTACCGAGAGCAGAGTGCAGTTTCTGGGTTTGCAGGGACTTCTTGGCTGCTGGGAGCAGCCAGAACACTGCAAATTCCTTCTCCTGCCTGCCTGTACCCTCCTCTACATGCCAGGCATGGCTGCAACCGCTGCAGCCCATTGCCTGCTGGAGCCTCGGCCCCGAGGAGACAGGTGAGCCAGTCCAACCGGGTGAGGAGCCGTCCTTACCCGGGAAGCGTGGGGAGACCTGTGCTCCCAGTTACCTCCCAAGCAGGTCAGGATGAGGGCCCTTCATCTCCTGAGCCTTTGGCCTAGTTATTTTCATTCCTGTCCCCACACCCTGCCCATAACAGCAGGGATCAAGATGCCTATTACAGCATGCTAGGCGCTGCCCTGTCTGCCGGGAGTTTAGAGGAGGCGAAGTGGCCAAGCCAGAAAAAAAGGGTTTTGCGAGTCCAGCCTCCAAAGCTGAGTCCGATTCCATAGGCACAATGCATATCTGGGGCAGGGCAGATGGCAGGATGGGGTGGGAGGGTCCCAGCTGCACCACAGCAAGCTGGGTCCATACCCATGCGCAAAGGCACACTGCACGCACAGCTCAGTGCTTGTATCCATCAACAGGAGGAACAAGGCTGTGATGGGCAAAAACTGTCCCCAAAAAGTCTCATCGATTCCTAACCAACACCTCTTGGTGCCCCAAGTGGCACCTGCATGCGATGAGAGCTGAACATGCCTTAAACTTTTATCTGAACAGGACTGAGGGAAACCTGTGTGTAGGGTGGGAAATATCACAATAAAAAGCAACAAAAGAATGAAATAAGAGGGAAAAGGAGCTGGAGGGAAAAAAAAAAAAAAAAAAGAAAATGTGGGTAGAAATAGTCAGGCTCTGGCAGCAGTTAAAAATTCCATGTGTTTAAATCCCTGTATCGATGGCTAGAGATGCTACCACAAATGTCACCTTCATGTGAGCACCAGAACTGCAATTTTCTCATCATCCCTATTTTTTCCCCACCCTATTTTTTTTTTCCCTTTTTAAAGCCTGTTCAGAGGATAACCTGTTGGGGGCAACCCCGGTACCCAGCACAAGCCGAGGTTTACTCCTCGCATTCCCTCTCCCCTCTTCTCTTTGTCCTGCTCTGCCGCTCCCGCATACACCGACTCCCTGTCAAGTTTCTGGCTGATCCGGAGGGAGCTGTCGGTCCTGCCAGCTCCAGCATCCAACTGCTCTTCCCGGGCCCGGGAGCTGCAGTAACCATAGAAACCGCATCCAACGCGCAGGCTCTGCTGGGGGGGGCCGAAACGATGCTCAGACACACGCACGGGCAGGTAGGGACCAGCCAGGGCTCCCCTAAACCACCCCCAAACGATGCCCAGGTTGGGGAGAGCATGAGGCGGATGGGGATGCCGGGGGCCACCCACCCCATAAGCTCGTGGCTCGCAGCGATGGCAGGAGGCGTTGCGGCTGCAGGCGGACTGCTGGCCAGCCGCTCGCGGAGCTGACGGTGCATTTTACAGCGCGCGGGGAGATCGGTGAGGTAATTGGGAGGATTCTGTTGCAAAGCTTTGTCTTGCTCTGCCTTGTGTTTTATCTGCACACTAGATGGGTACCCAAGGCTCCCGCTGGCCTGAGAAGTAATCAGTCATTAATCCTTCGGTTCTTTTTGCACCGTGAATATAAACAGGCCAAATCCTATCCCCGGCTGTGCCGGCGAGAGTCTTTATGTTGATGGCACTGGCAGCAACACACACGCCTCCAAGGGCAAGATTTGGACCGGCACAGTCAGTTAATGAGCTGATCCAAACATTGCATTAAATTTTGCACTCCTCCTGACGCAGGCACAACCCGGTTCAGGCAGAACGATTCCGAACAGGCGTGAACCAAGACCACCTCTTCAGACAGCCCACATCGAGCCCTTAAATCCGCACACAGATATGGAAGAGGTGCGATTTTTGGACTTGCTGGGCACAGCAGATGCTTGGCGTCTGCAAGAGCCAGACAGCATCCGTTGCCATGCCAGGAAAGCTGATCGGAGGGGGTTCGGCGAGGGAGGCAGGGGAAACGCTATCTGCACGCACCCACGCTCACCCTGCGGGTGGGAGGCAGCTCCGCCGGCCACAGAGGAGCCCAGGATTAGCAGCTGGGATGGCACACAGGGATAGCAGATACATGCGATGGGGACAGCTTGGTGGCTCTGCCAGCTGTTGAGCACATCGCTTGTCCCCATCGCCTGCCCATCGCTCCAGCACTGGGACAGAGGCTCCCAGTTTGCAGGAATGCAGAAAGACCTACGGGAAGGTAGGGGGGATAAAAATACCAACACTTCTGCCTTTTTAGCACAAAATAAAATAAAATAAAATAAAAATAAGTTCACACAACTGCCAGCTCCTCCTCTTCCACTTCCTCCCTCCCACCCCTGTCCAAGACATAAATACTCCACAAAAACGCTACGCGCAAACAAGCCGCGGCCTCTGGGTAAAGAGGCCCAGCCTCCGAATGGCCACCGGCTCCTATTTTGGGCTGTAACTCTGCCGGGGTGGAACAAGCACAGCTCAGCTGTCCTCCCTGTCCACAGCCCGCAGCCAGCCGAGCAGAGCCCCCGGCTCCAGCCCTCAATGGCCCCATTGTTTGGGGCCAGGAGCTCGCTGTGGCGGCCGGGCTGTCCCGTCTGGCTCCCCAGCATCCGGCAGGGCACAGGGACACCAGGCACCCTGTGGCCCCCAGGGAGGAGGGAAAGGAAAGGCGGGAGCTGCCTCAGCAAGGCAGAGCTGGTCAGGGTCCCCTCTGTCTCTCTCCATAGCTGTTCTGCAGGGCACATAGGGTGAGATATCCATTTCTCTGCAGGGATTTTTGGGGGAAGGAGAGGGAGTAGAGTAAATGAGGCACTTGGGAGCCGAGCCCTCCTCTCCCAATCCAGAGATATGGCTTAAAATCTCCCCGCTGCCCAGCTGGCTCCCCTTGACTTGCTTCTGTCTGCTGAACTGGGGGTGAACGCAATCGTTCCCATCTCCAAAAGGGGCCTGGGGACGGCTGGGCTGACACACAAACCCCACGAGCTGCCAGGAGTGGGTCCCAGCCCAGGCTGGCGTCAGGGCGGACACACTCCAGCGGATCGCAGATCGGCAGGAGATAGCAGCACCCAGGGAGCGCTTGGGGACGGGCCAGCCCTCCCCAGCTCGGCGCCCTGCCAGGTCTGCTCCGCCAAAAATCAGAGCCCTCGAGCTATGGTACTGAGCAGCTCCAGCACCCTCTGCCCCGCCAGCAGCTTCAGGGGCTCTGCTGGACACGCAGCCACCTCCACCAGTGGCTGAAATTTTCCAAGAGGTCGGCGTCAACATTGCTTTTGAAAGTCCCAGGAGTTTCCGTCAGAACGATGCAAGCAAAGGGTTGAAAAATCTCTTTCTTGTGCAGCGTGAGGGCAGCATCCTCAGCAAGCTTCAAACACCACCCAGAGAAAAAGTTAGAGAATAAAGAAGCCCAAAAAGCAACCTAAGCCCCCTCTAAGTCTCTGTTCTTGCTGGGCCAGAAGGGGTGAAAATGCCTCGGGAGCAGCAGCGAGACATCGCTTTCAACATCAGCCCTGGCAGCTACAAGGGGCTGCATCCTCCACCGTGTCGCGTCATCGTGACTCGTTTTGTTCCATCGCTGCAGCATCCCACCCAGGGCCACCCGGACCCATTTAGCCACAGCAGCTGGGGCAATTCCCTGCCAACCCCACAGGCAGCGCTGGGGTTGCCCGCATCCAGTGCGTTCCCGTGTGGCGGTGCCACCGCGTACCGGTTGAGCTGGCGGGTGATGCCTATCGATACCAGACGTGCCTGCTTTTTTGCACAGCTCATTTCTCTCTCCTGAATGAGAATAGCTTTCCTGGCAGCGCCGGGAGCCCACGCGCAGGAACAGCTTGCTGCTTGTACTCAAAGCAGAGGAGTAGCAGATCAGCCCAGCGCAGACGAGACCTGCTTCACTCTCTGCTGCAGACAACATTATTGGTGCTTAAGTCACACTTGCCCTGGTGCAAGGCTGGGCAGACCTGAGCAGGGATCAGTAAAGCAGAGTCCCTGTACTTTTTTTCTGGATTTTCACTCAACCACACACACACAGGCGCCGATGGGGGCAGGGAGGTCCAGGCTGCACTGATTTATTGGAGGAGATACAACTTGAAACCTGCTCCCCCTCCCAGCAACTCCACAGCTTTTCAGACGTAGCATTAGCAGCTCTCATGCTATCCACACAGATTGTCTGCTGCTCCTCGATCCCGAATAAGGGATGAAGCCAAGCTGTCCCCAGGACTAGCTACAGCTGACACATGGCTCCCAAAACGAGGGAGACGGGCAGCACGTTCCGCTGCCTGGCAGCACGTCCCTGGACTAGACAAGCCATCACCACAACATACCAAAGGTCACAGCCCTCACCATGCTCTTCTTGCAAACTAAGCCAGTCTTTGCACTCCCTCAGTGTCTGTTCCCCGCTTTGGATGCATCTCTTTGATGGATTGAAGGAAAAAACCATGGAAAAAATCTAACTAGATGTTCTCCTCTGCAATCTTTCCTTGCAGGATTTCTCCTCTATTGGCCTGACACCCCCCTGTGCCACAGGGGCTCTTCTGCATCTTTCATGGAGGTTGTTTAGCAATAGGTTCTTTCCCTTCTCTTGACCTCTTGTAGCTTTTACTCTGCCAGTCACCCATTTCTCTACTCACAGAGGAGGATCTAGCAGAACAGCCACATGCTGCTCAAGAACAGGAACAGCCCTGTGATGAGCCATGCAAACTCAGAAGATGCTCCTGTGAAACAGGTTTTGTGGGTATTCTCCCCCAAGTTCTGCTGGAGGCAGCAGAAGCAGCAGAGTGCACAGCTGCAGAAACCTCTCTGGTTCCCCTCTCTGCTGCAAGACTCAGCTCAGGACATCCCAGATGTTGAATCCAAGCATCCAGAGCTCTAGCAGCAGAGAGCTGTGTGATGCCACTTGCGTGCCTTCTTCAAGTGGTTTTGCCCAAACAGCCTGTCACATCCAGCAGCGAGGCACAGCGAGAACCCCATGCCAGATCTCTGTGCTGATAGCTCCAGAAGATGATTCACCGAGGAAATATTCAACCCAGGGTCTCCCCGTCCAAAGGGAATACCCAGTGATCTGATCTCTCCAGCACTATATTTTACTCAGCATTTAACACTGGCAAAACACTCGATAGGACCCATGGGGATTTCTGCATCTGCTAATCCACAGCCTCTTCTTTCTGTTCCCCTCCAAGTTTTCATTGTTGCCTTGCATTTGACTTCAGCCAGCTTCTTTTAAGGTATGAGGCTGATCCGTATCTCCCTCAAACTTTTAAACCTACTGACCCACTTTCAGCCCAGTTTATGGGGGCAGGCGGAGACCTCAGAGATAACATTCCTGCAGCCCAGAAAGTGGTGGCAGGACAAGCTGGGGTGCACACACTGCTCAGACATCACACAGACATTACGATTTTCCCTAACCACAGGGAAACAAAGCAAAACAAGCTTCAGTATGGGAGCTTATGGGTTAAAACTCAACTGCTAGACAAAGCCAGGGGAGTTGGGCATTGCAGGCTCCAGGGCTTTTGCTCTGCAAAGCAGCACGTCCAAAACTGTGCACCAACAAGGCCAGAAGCAAGGTGAGACCTGATGTGACACCTGAGGCACCTCCAGCCTGCAGGTCCATGGCTCCATGGCCCAGTACCACGCGTTTGCTGGAGGAGATGTTTCAGAGCTGGCCACACTGCAGCAGCCACTGCTCTCCCATTGGAGCACTCGCGGCTTGACAGCGGTCCCTGCAGACACACACCACGTGCCTCCTCCATCTCTGGTCACCACCAGACATTTTCCCAGGAGCTGCCAAATGAAAAAAGACCAAGAACCCCAGTGCTAACGAGCCACGGGTAAAGAGCAGGAGAGATCAAGGACGCTGCAAACATCTCATGTTCCTGCAAGAGCAGCACAACATCCCCCAGGGATCCTGGGAAAGGGATCACGGCCCATGCTACAGAACAGGTTTCCTGTCAGCAGAGCCAGATTCAGGAGCAGAAAGCTCAAGCCTCATGCTCATAGGCAGCACTTCCCCAAACAGGCATGCTGGAGCTGCAGCATCCCTGAGGAGCACCAGCACATCCTTCCCTTTACAGCACGCCTCTTGCTATGCCCAGTCTCCCCATTTAAAAGACAGCAGAAGTGATTTCAGATGCCAGATTGCTACAACAAGGGCTGCAAAGAAAAAATAATAATAATAATAAAAAATCTTTCCTTACAGAAAACCTGTAGAAGCCTTGAAACACAGGATTAACAATTCACGATACCCCAGGCAATTCCCCTCCTCGGCAGTTCCTCCAGCCACCCTCCTGCAGCCCTGTACCCAGGAACGAGGTGGGAGAGGGCCACAGAGCCACACTGCACCTCCCAGCCTGGAGGGAGGGTGCCTGACCCTCGCAGCATCCCGGAGACGTGACCGCCTTGTCCCCAGTCTGCTGCTAGACATCCCGTTTTGTTAGGGATGAGCCGTCAGCGTGCCCACTCGCACAGCCTCACCCAGCTGGCTGCCCAATTTGCACTGCCTGCCCCTATGCAGGGACAGGAATCTATGCCAGACGAGCTGAAGTTATTATCTGATTAGCTCGTTTGATACGGCAGTGCCTGGTTCAATGCCCATTGATATCAAAGGCCCCTTGATCTCATCAGGCACCAAAACTCGGCCCGGCTCCCTCCAGCCGAGCGCAACCATCCCGTTGTCACCAGTCACTCCATCAGCCTAGGCCACTGCTGCATAATTAGAGGGCAGAATGCTGGGTTTAACCCAATACACCAACATGGCTTTTCTTCAAAACCATGAATAATTTCCCCTTGCTTTGGGCTTCCCTTCCAGAGGGAGTTAAGTGCTGTTAAAAGCTTCCAGAACCACTTGCACCTGAGGATCTCAAAGCACTGCAGAGACACCAGTGGGCTGTGTTAGCAGCTCTCCTAGGAGAGGCTGAGCAGGGTTTAATAGCAGGCAGAAATGGAAGCACCAGGAGATTAAACTGGGTCTATCCCAAAATGTCCCTGGGCCCAATCATCATCTTGCTTCCACAGTGGATGCAAGTCAGAAGTAACTACCTCGACTCAGAGAGCTGGACAGAGAGCAGGAACCTGGCCCACTGCATACAGGCTGCAATTTGAGATGCTATTTATTTTTCTTTTGCTCATTCAGGAGCAGAGCTGCCCATGTTAGCAGACACGTCAGTTCTTGGCTCCACGGGACCCAGGCTGAAAGGCAACACAGCGAGGGAAGCGTAAACCGGAGATGGCTCCATGCTGTGTCAGTGAGTCGGGGGATGGTTTCTGGGAAGCTGATGCTTCTGCTTGATGTATTGTGGAGCAAAAGGGGACGTGGGGTCCCAGCCCTTCCACCCCTCGTGGACATGGTCCTCATGGAAATGTGTTTGAGCCAGTGGGAAGCCATCCTCCAGGATCAACACATCGCCGAGCCTTGGGGGCGTCTGATCCCAGGAACTCCACAGGGTCATTAACAGGATAAAAGCTAGACTCGGAGCCCCCCTCCAACAGCGTCCCCCTCTCCCAGGCTGTCCCAGCAAGGCTGGGAGGCAGCACAGGGAAGCAGAGCTCCTGCCCCAGGCACAGAGTTACCATTTTACCATGTACTGCTCCAGCAACAGCAGCCGAGATGGTGGAAGCCATTTGCACGAGCAGGAGGGAGAGAGGCAGAGGGCTGGGCAGCCAGCAGGACAGAGCCTCGCTTGCTCGGTCACTTTCCATGCCACTCTGCTGAGAGAAGGAAAATCCCCTCAACAAATAAATAAATACATAAGACTCTAGAGCCGGGGGAAAGGAGACAAACCCCGCACAGGCAGCACGACAGAGCAGCAGAAACAGCAAACAGAGGAGTTCACAGCAACGGCACCAGGAGCCACGGGGCGGGCGGTTTATAGGCCAAAACGTGGCTGTGTAAAACTGGATCTTTAAATATTTGCTCCGCGTGCCTTCCAAGTCACATCTGCTGCGGCAGTTAAGCCCTCGCAGCCCTCGCACATGGCCAGCTCCTCCAGCTCCAGTGTGCAGAGAGTCCCTGCCCGAGGGGCAGAGCAGGGAGCACCAAAACCCTGCAGCTCGGGGACTCCACGGAAGAGACAAAGCTGCTTTGGGTCCCAGCTGTGCAGTGGGATTGACAGCTCCAGGAGGTAACAACCCCGTGCGAGAGGGGGCCGAGGCCAGGCACAGCAATGCAAAGCCTGGGTCCGGTCCAGGGTCTCTGTGCTGGAGGCACAGAGCAAGGAGACCCCAAAACACCATGGATGCATGTTAGTTCTTGCAATGCTGCCAGAGAAAGGGCCAAGGATGCACAAAAAAGAGGGCAGACAGCAACGGGAGGCAATGAGAAGTGGGGCATAAGGGGTCCGCATAAGAGGGGCAGAGGGACGTGCACACCAAACAAGCCTGTCTCCTGCACACCTCTGAACACAGAAGACCTCAAGGCTCTGAATGAGGCCTTCAAAGCTCCTTCCCAAGCCCACTGGTTTGTCCTCTTCAGCAGCTGCAGACTTGGAGCACACAATGCAACAGAAGAGCTCATGCGTCAGCCACTGCTGCTGACTGCAAAGGCTTTTTGCTGGGTTTTCCACCTCTAACTTCCATCTTTTCTCGTGTTCAGGGACTCTGCACAGAAACCCCCCCAGTCCTTTTGCAAAACCTGCAGCCTCCAGCTCCATGCAGTCCCAGGATGCCCCTGCTTCCTCCTCCACTGGATTTTGGGGTGACCAGATACTGGCTCTCTCTGCACAGCCCCCCCCCAGCTCCTGCTGGCTGTTTGCCCCATCCTTTGCCCCATCCAGGGACAGAGTTTGGGATTTTGCCAGTACCAGGATGGGAGAAGGCACCTGACCCAGCCCCTGTGGGGCATCATCCTGGGCCAAAACCTCTCCTCAATGCCTGGAGGCCCCCAGAGTGACAGCCCCCATCCAGGAACGGCTCAGCATCACACAGGGAGCAATGGAGCACAATTTCTGGCCCCCAAAATTATGTGACCCTGCCCACATCCTAGCTCTTTCCCAAGCCCAAGCCACTAGTTTTCTGAGCCTCCTCCACCCCAGGAGAAGCAAACAGCTGCAGCGAGCTGGGTGCCCATCCATGCTGCTGTGGGGCCTTTGCTTCCCAACAACAGCCTCTCTCTGGCTGAGGAACACGGGCTGCCCTCCCCAGCACCCCTCCTGCCTCCTCCAGCCTCCCCAGGGCCAAGCACACTCGTTTGCTTTTGAAGAGCCCGAAGGTGCCTCTGCAGCGCAGGGAGCAGCAGCCAGGCTGCTTTGTTTTCTGCTCTTCCCCTCCCCTAGCTCTTCACTGAAGCACAAGAGCCTTCTGCTTTGCACCCCACGCTGCTGAGCCGCCTCCATCTCCCCAGCTGTAAGAAAACTGCTGCTTCTCCCTCCCTTCTGCACTGCATCTGCTGAGCAGCTTGGGAGCAGCCTGCATGAAAGGTACTGACAAAATAAAGTTGGATTGTACTGCATTATTGAAAAAGTGACCTCCAGTGGTCAATAAAGCCTTTGCCCACCGTTTCCAGGCAGCGGTGCCTGTTGTCAGGCTCTGCCTTGGTTCAGCAGGACGGCGTTTTGTCTCTCCCAGTCCCAGCTCCCACGGGTGGCTCGTCAGAACTCAGAGCCTGCACTTTGGTAACGAGGAGCTCAAAGCACTTCAATGCACGGATGCAATCATGAATGCAAACAGGCTGCAGGCAAGAGAGCAGCATAACAGCAGTCTGTTCCCCCGTCTCCATCCTTACAGCTACTGGCTCTAGGCAAAAGCACGAGGTCTGATAACAGAAGTTGGCAGAAGGTGCAGTTCTAGGACGAGGCATTTTTCAGTTCTACTGCAAACCTTCAGCCACACGGCATGGGGAGACGGAGGGGGGATTCAAGGGACACATCCTTGCCTCTCAGCAGTGCTGAGCTCAGCGCCTGCAGCAGGAGGAGGCTGCAGCTCCAGAGCAGGTAGCGTACAGCTTCCCCTCGAAGATGCCCTGCTCTGTGTCATCTTGTTCCTGCTCCTTTCGCATTGGATTTCTATGAACAATTGCACAACCAGCTTCCTCCTTCCCTCCCCTCGCCCCAGCTGCAGAAGGCAGGTCTGTCCCAGACACACGAGGCACCGTGGGAGGAGGTTAACCCCGGTGTGGAGCGGGAGCAGCCCGCAGGCAGCACCTCTCTCCCGGGACAGCAGAGGTGCTCCCCCTTCGTGTCAGCACGGGCACCCAGCTCCACACACACACCTGCAGCCCCACACTGCTCCAAGAAACCTGCAGGGGGATGGCACTGCCCATCTGCAGGATCAGCAGCCCCTGCACTTGCAGCAGTTTGCGGGTGAGCCTGGTGCTGCCTCACCTGCAGACCCAATCCCTTCTTCCTTCCCTCAGCAGGAGGAGCAGCATCTCTCTGCCTTCCCCTCATCCCCCTCACACACGGCCAGCTGGGAGCTCTGGGTGAGGTTCTTCCCTCATTGGTAGGGCCCAGCTGCAATAAGCTGAGCTTCTCAGGATGTTAGGAGAGGACAGAGGACTAGCATCCCCCGGAGAAACGGAGAGAAAGCCGTAAAGGCTTTTAAGGATCCCCCTCACTTGCCAGTGCTGCCTCCATCCCTCCCGCTTTGAGGAGGAATGTGACAGCAGCCAGCCTCCTCAGGTCCTGCACCATCTCAGGACCAACACTGCTTGGGGACATTGTCCCACCCTGCCCAGGATCTAGGCAAGAGGAAGGAACAGCCCCAGCACCTTCACAAGCCAGGCCAGGTTGGGAGGAGCTCCCACAGCTTGGCAGGCACTCACAGCGGGAGCTGGAGTTGTTGCAGCATCACCTCCCCTTCCCACGAGGGAAATCTGTGCAGGGCAGATAACAAGCTTCACAGACACGTTGCAGAGGGGGTCACCAACCAGTGGGGTCTGGGAAACACAAGCAGTGGGGGGAGAAGGCACTAATTAACCAACTCCTTCCCCAAGGGGGCTGGTTTAGACAGTGTGAAAGATTAAAGGTCTCAAGGATGCAAGAGGAGCTGGAGGGGAAGAATCTCCTCCCATGCATGGACACAGATGTGCACACCACAAACTCATCAGTACAGGACTAGGGTGCGAGCTGTGGACATGATCTAGTGTGCAGGGCGAGGAGATAACCAACAAAATGTTGCTCTCCTAAATTTAGCAGCCACTATGCATATCATCCCCAACCCTTCACCCTCACAGCCCACCCTAGGGCTGTGCAAGGCTCATTTCCATCAACTGCTGCCCTGGAAGAGACCCTTCCCATTTCAGCCCACCTACCAACATCAGGCAGCCTTCCCCAAACCAGTTCCCTCTCGTGCAACATGCCAGCAGCACGGACCAGGCTCCTCTCCACCTAAAGCAACACACCCAAAGCACAGCAGTTGCCTACACACCACCTGCAGAGCAGCCTCCTGTCACGTGCGAACGCACAAAGCAGGGGTGTTTAACAGCAGGAACCCAGCACATTTATTGCACCCTGTTCATCCAAAAGCCACATCCCTCTGTTACTCCATGGCTCACAGCCCTGGGATCGAGAGCAAGGGCACAGCTCATTGCTCCCCTCTGGTAGGCATCCCAGCACAGCTCTCCTGCAGCTGCCTACTCGCATGGCTCTTGCAGCCAGTGCCTGGTACGTGGCATTGCTCCCAGCAGGATGGGAGCAAGGAGCTCTGGCTGGAAGGACGATTTCAGCGCTGCTCTCCAGACCTCAGCATCTGGCACAGCTGCAGTTCCAAGGGCAAGATGCCTGCAGGCAGCACTGGGCAGTTGCTCTGTTCTGCAGAAGGCTGCAAATTCCCCAAAGAGAAGTGAACCGTGACATTCAGAGGGGCAAAATAACAAGGCCAACCCTCCCCTGCCTGCATGGTCTTGTGGTGGCCGTGCATGGCCAGGAAGGAGGTGAGGTGAAGAGACCAAAGATAGTATGGCAAAGCCCCAGCTGACACCACCGCTGTGGTGATGGCCCAGCCATTCGTCCTCCTTCGGAAAGAGAGGCATCAGCAGCTCCTTTCACTCCAGGAGCTGCAACTGTTCCCCACAACACTCCATAGAGCTTAGCCTCATGGAGCAGCCACAGAAAGGGTGGCTGTTCCAAGCTGATGTGAGCACCACTGGGACAACTCGCCTCATCTGGTCACAAATCCCCTCCTGGCCGAGTCACTCCTGGTGAGAGCAGCAAGAAGATGGGATAAAGGAAGGTGTCAGGGCCTGGAATTTTGCTTTGTGCCCCTTCTCACAGCACCAAAGGACAAACAGACCAAGCAGGTCCTCCATCTGGCTATGCTCAGCCGCACAGAAAGACCATTCCTCCCTGGAGAGATGACGACATACCATAGCCTATGAAGAGGAGTCAAGCCGGGATTTTGGGATGACAAAGGCAGCCAGCTTCACCCCTCCACTGTGACTTCAAACCTACTGCCTAAAGCACCACATCCATGTCCACTGCTCCAGACAGTGCAGATTGGGTCTGTCGGGCGAATCTGGGCCCAAGGTACAGCTCTGCAGCTGTAGAGGTTTTAAATAATAAGTCATAGCCTCACATCTCAGATCAAGCTTCTTGTTGGAACATCCAAGCCCCAGCCAGGAGGGCTAAACCAGACAGGCAGGACCTGAACACACTCCCACCCTACCTCTGCAAGAGGAGCCTCAGCTCCACGCCCGCCCAGCCCGCCCCTGGGGTATCGTCTGGCAGGCAGAGCGAGGCTTTGTTGTCGGAGGCAGCCTAATCCTGCAACCCTTCCATCAGTGGGGCCGGATCCTGGCTCTCGACTCACCCAAGGTTGGGCCCTTCCTGGGGGCTACAGCCAGGCAGGAGGGAACCCCTGCAAGGGGCAAGAGAAGGGAGAGGCAATTCGGGGCCATGCAAAGCAGCCACAAGCGGGCTGCAGTAGCTGCTCCCTTTTCTGTGCTTCTCTCCTGCCCCTGCAAACCCTCTCGGCTTTGTCTGGTGAACGAGGCTCAACCCGAAACCCAGCTGCAGCCGGCAGTGGGGCTGTACCTGCACGTGCTGGTGAGTCAGAGCCGGCGGGAGAGACAGGCGCAGAGCACTCCCCTTCCAACTTCTGCCTCCTTGACATGTCCTCACCAGCAGTTTAAATCCAGCTTCCGTGCCCCCC
>VXAV01011289.1:202221-212307 GCA_013399715.1 Alectura lathami | reverse complement strand
CAGTTCTTTATCCAACGAACATTCCACCCATCAAATCCATATCTCACCAGTTTAGAGATAAGGATATGGTGCAGGACCATGTCAAAGGCCTTGCACAAGTCCAGGTAGATGACATCCGTTGCCCTTCCCTGGTCCACCGATGCTGTCACTCCATCACAGAAGGCCACCAGATTGGTCAGGCACGACCTGCCCTTGGTGAAGCCGTGCTGGCTGTCTCGCATCACCTCCTCATCTCGCATGTGCCTTAACATCTCCTCCAGGAGGATCCCGCTCCATGATCTTCCCAGGCACAGACGTGAGGCTCACCGGCCTGTAGTTCCCCGGGTCTTCCTTTCTCCCTTTCTTAAAAATGGGAGTGATGTTTCCCTTTTTCCAGTCACTGGGGACCTTGCCTGACAGCCACAACTTTTCAAATATGATGGAGAACGGCTTGGCAACCACATCAGCCAACTCCTTCAAGACCCTGGGATGCATCCCGTCCGGCCCCATAGACTTGTAGACATTCAGTCCCATCAGGTGGTCTCGGACTTGCTCTGCTCTTACACAGGGAAGGATTTTGCTGCCCCCATCCCCAATTGGATTTTCAGGGGCACGAGAGACCTGAACAGCCTGACTGGCAGTGAAGACTGAGGCAAAGAACTCATTAAGTGGCTCAGCCTTCTGCACATCAGAGGAGGCCAGTTCTCCCTTTCCATTCATCAGAGGGGGAACACTCTCTTTCAGCTGCCTCTTCTGCCCTATGTAGCTAAAGAAACCCTTCTTGTTTTTTACATGCGTCGCCAAGCTTAATTCTACCTGCGCCTTGGCCTTCCTGATCCCATCCCTACATACTCTGACAGCACCTCTGTAATCCTCCCAGGCCACCGAACTCTTTTTTCAACCATTACAAAGGGCAATTACCATCAGCCAAATTATAAACCAAATCAATATTCTTTCATACAGTACTTACATAATCACATTGCTACAGGGCTACTTCTCAATGGTATTAGAATGACTTTATTACTGCAAAGTAGTGCAGCTCATGTTTTGAAAATTATTTCATGAAACCACAAGAATCATTATCTTCCTAAGATCTCCACATATGATTTATTGCTCTCTAAGAAATGGCCTCTACTTCTGTGACTAGCAATAATATACACCAGTTCTTCTCAGAGTTTACGTGGTACAAGCCTGTATTTGAAGGGAGGGAAGGAAGGAAAGGAAAAGGGAGAAGTCATGATGTTTCTGTTTTCAGTTTGAGGATTCTAATATTCTACATTTAGGGTCATTATAAATGTAATTTTAAAATAGAAATGACTTTAAGGCATGTGAGTTTCAGGAGAGAACATGAATCCTTAAATACAAGTTTTCATGCACACATGTGGAAAACTGTACTCTGTTAACGGTTTGGTAGTTTTCTTAGCATTTTCATCACAAGTCAGAAGCTTTCCATGTTAAGCATATCATCCACTGAACATCACTTTTTTTTCTTAGAAGAAATAGTTTTGAGAATGAAATGTTAGTATTAATAGTTACAGAAGAGGGAGTGTTTGATACTGTGTTGTAGCTATGCTGTAGTCATAGTTTTACTGGAGTTTTGAGATGAACTTTTTCAAACTTCCATTTAAACTGGTGTGTATTGGAGGTGTTTTTTGCCTTTTTTTGCTTTATATAGTGTGCAGCACTTGTTTTCAGTGACATGTCAGCTGTCATGCAAATAAAATATATCCAGTGTCTTTAGAGTAGTCGAGTTAATAACTGTTAATGGAAAAATGTCTTAAAAAAAACTGAACCTGAATGGTCATACCTGTCATGTGTTCAGGTGTTAGTCAATGTGCCCATCTTGACTTGATGGGCAGTTAAGTGCTGTTTTTTTTTGCAATGAGCACAGTGATTTAGAAAATGAACGTATACCTTAGTGATTAACATTTGTCATCTAATTCACTCTAACTGCTTAATCTTGCTGTGGAAATGTAAAAATGTTTGTAAACAGAAGTAATGTGAGATCTGATCGTTACAGTGGTGTAAGATATTTTTATAAATAATAATTTGACCCTTAGCAGTCGTATGGGAAGGGATATGGCAGGAGGAGGTATTAGTAGATTTAAAGGTGGAGACAAAAAATAATCACATTAATTAGCATAGTTAAAACTTTAAACAGTGAAGTGAGTGACATCTGGAGGTGGAGGTGCAGCCCTAATCTGTTTCCATGGAGTCATGTAGTTGAGAAGGCACAGTGTTGCAGAGACTTTATTGATTTTAAATCCACACATACAACGTAAGGGGAATTGGACTGTCCCTGACTGTTGTTCTGTACAATGAACTGTGAAACAAAGCTGACAGCTATGCCTCACAGGCTTGCTGAAATGATTATGTGGTTAAAGAAAGTGCATGTATGCACACTGAGCTGTTAGGATTTGTTTGAGATGTAATGTGAGTGGTTCCTCATGAACCTGTTCAATGGAACATGGTCACCGCAGTGGAAATTGCTGCGTTTAAAATGCCCTGTTTTTCTTCTTTCCCATTTTGTTATAGCAGAGCAGGCTAGGTGCTACTGAGGACTTTTCCTTCCAGTGCTGCCTCTTACTATTCTGTAACATGAGACACATTCCAGACGGGAAGGGTATTCAACTTTTGTTCTATTACATTTTCCTAAAGCACCGGGATGAGAAGGAATTGTGTGATGGAGAATGATACTGACTTTTGTGATCAGACTATTAGGAGAGTGGTATGATAAATTTAAAAGCAGTAGTGGATTTCATAGGCTTTTTAAACAGCTAAGACTGATGCATTAGCCACTTTAGAATACATTCACAAACTCAGTTTTTTTGATATTTGAAGCTTAAAAATAAGGCTTTGAGGAAGGGCAGTCTTCCTCACTGTGGTACAGACTGATACAATTTTTGCACTCTAAGTGTACTTGAAGTCTGGGTATTTTGGTTCTAACTTAAGAGCAGCGTGCCAGGCAAGCATGACACAAATTGATATGGAATAACTCATGCACAGGCAGTGGAAGCAGGGACAGGTATCCTGGGAGGAGTATAGGGATGCTGCTGGGTTGCGTAGGGAAGGGGTCAGGAAGGCAAGGCCCAGCTGGAACGGGACTTAGCAAGGGGTGCAAAGAAGAACAAGAAAGGCTTCTACAGGTAGATCAAACAGAAAAGGAACGTTGAAGAGGGCGTCCCCTCCCTAGTGAGCAATACAGGCAGGGTGGTAACAGCAGACAAGAAGGCGGCTGAGGTGTTCAACAGCATTTTTGCCTCGGTCTTCAACAACTTCTCTTCATGCAACCCTCGATCGGATGGATTGGAAGGTGGGGACTGGGGAAGCAATGTCCCTCCTACTGTAGGTGACGATCATGTTTGTGACCACCTGAGGAACCTGGACATCCATAAGTCTGTGGGTCCTGATGAGATGTGACCCAGAGTCCTGAGGGAATTGGCTGATACAGTCACCAAGCCACTCTCTATGATACTTGAGAAGTCATGCCAGTCCGCTTAAGTCCCTGGTGACTGGAAGAAGGGCAGTGTCACACCCATTTTTAAGAGAGGTAGGAAGGATGACCCAGGGAACTACTGACCTGTCAGCCTCACCTCTGTGCCCGGGGAAGATCATGGAACAGATCCTCCTGGAAGCTCTGCTAATGCCCATGGAAGACAGGGAAGTGATGTGAGACAATCAGCATGGCTTCACCAAGGGCAAGTCCTGCCTGACCAACCTTGTGACCTTCTACGATGGCGTAACTGCATTGGTGGACAAAGGAAGAGCCACTGATGTCATCTATCTGGACTTCAGGAAGGCCTTTGACACATTCCCCCATGACATCCTTCACTCTAAACTGGAAAGATATGGATTTGATGGGTGGACTGTTTGATGGATGAGGAATTGGTTGCTAGATCACATCCAGAGAGTGGTGGTCAATAGCTCCATGTCCGGATGGAGATCATTGATGAGTGGTGTCCCTCAGGTGCCCATTCTGGGACCAGTACTCTTCAATATCTTAATCAGTGACAGACAGTGGGATCAAGTGCACCTTCAGCAAGTTTGAGGATGACACCAAGCTGTTGGTGCAGCCAACACACCTGATGGATGGGATGCCATCCAGAGAGACCGAGACAGGCTGGAGCAGTGTGCACAGCTAACCTCATGAGCTTCAACAAAGTGAAATGCAAGGTCTTGCACCTGGTTTGTGGCAACCCCAGCTGTCAATACAAGCTGGGGGATGAAAGGATTGAGCAGGTGCCAAAAGGGCCTTGGGGGTACCGGTGAACGACAAGGTGGACATGAGCCAGCAGTGTTTCTTCCCATCCCAGAAAGCCAACCGCGTCCTGGGCTGCATCCAGAGAAGTGTGGCAAGAAGGGCAAGGGAGGTGATTCTGCCCCTCTGCTCTGCGCTGGTGAGATCCCACCTGGAGTGCTGCATCCAGATGGAGAGTCCAGAGTGCAGGAGGGACATGGAGCTGTTGGAGCATGTCCAGAGGAGGGCCACAACAATGATCCAAGGGATGGAACACCTCCTCTCCGAGGACAGACTGAGAGAATTGGCTCTGTTCAGTCTGGAGAAGAGAAGGCTCTAGGGAGACCTGATAGTGGCCTTTCAGTATCTTAAGTGGGGCTACAAGAAAGAAGGGGACAGACTGTTTATCAGGATCAGGTGATATGACCAAGGGAAATGCTTTCAAATTGAGAGAGGGGAGATTTCACCTGGATATGAGGAAAAAGCTTTTTACGATCAGGGTGTAAAAGCACTGGAAGAGGTTGCCCAGAGAGGTGGTGTATGCCTCGTCCCTGGAGACCTTCAAGGTGAGGCTGGACAGGGCTCTGAGCAACCTGATCCAGCTGTAGATGTCCTTGTTCACTGCAGGGGAGTTGGACTAGATGGCCTTACTCTGACGATCCTGTGATTCTGTTTTATGAAAGCAGTCCTTGTTACAGTCAACAAGTAAGTGGGACAAGAGGCAACTGAGGGCTTCTTCACCTGATCTTTACACATTTGTGCAAACTGCTGTCCCCGTTCCCTCGCTCCCAACCATTCATTAGATTGGTCAGCTGAGACCTGCTTGAAAATAGCTTATTTACTAGGTCTGGACAAGGTAGGGACTTCTCTTATTTTCTGCTCTAAGAGGTACATTGAGGACTGTGTACAGCTGTGGTTTTCAGATCTGCCTAATTACTTCAGTGTCGCATGGTGATTTTGTATATAATTCTAGCTCATTCAGGGTGCCACAGCGGCAGCCTTGGTCTTTAGTGATGCAGAAACCCTAACTGGCGAAATTTTATTCAGACCATTGTTTCCTACATTGTAGGTAAGATTTATTTTCTTTCTTTTTTTCATCAAAATGCGCATACCCTGTTTTTTTGTAAAATAATTGAACAATTTTTAAAAACTTGGTGATGTAGAAAAAGCTTGTTCAGACTTGTTTACTGGTAACACAGTATTAGAGTACTTCAAGCTGCTGTGCTGATATGAATGCAAGAATTTTAAGGAGAGTGTGCAAAATAATTTTAGATTATTTTCAACAATTTCTTTCATGTTTTAGGTAATAATTCACAACTTTGACTATAAATCTTAAAGATAGTTTTTGGCTTTGAATCGTAGTTCTAAAGTCACAAATTGGGATGTTAAGTGTTTTTTAAAAGCTATCAGTTAGTCATGGTTCTTTATGATAAGTAGGGGGATCTCTGGTGAGTCTGAAATCTGTGTTGTTATCAATCTTTTTTCAGGTAAATATTACTCCTTCCATACATTGCACTGGTGAGTTCCCCCAGCTTCTCCACCATGGTGTGAATGTGGCATCCTTACCACATAATGAGTCATATTTATTGGCTCAGCAGAATGGCAGCCCAGCTAATGTGCTCGAAGCACCCTTGAGATCCATTACTCCTCAGATTAATGGGAAATCATCTAGTGATGACTTTGAGCAGCTGATCAGAAGTATGTCACAGGTAATCATGTTTTCTGCTAATCCTGAAATCTGGCAAACAGTAGCATACTTGCTATAAAAAACGAAGATAACCTCTTAGTGTGAGGAACAACTGGTAGATGAGAAAGCAGTATTGTAAAAGTAGCCTTGACGTAGTTGCTCATGATACTGTCTTTAGCTGGGCAGTATGACAAAGATCTGAATGCTGTTATCTTTCTGTGCTTGTTACAGGACTAATACCTGCATGACACAAAGTGTCAGAGCATGCATGCTCTTGTGTACATAACTAATGAAAGCTAGTTGTACTGTGTCACTGGAAATGAGATGAAAAATTCCTTTTTAACTTTACCACGTGTTATTCTGTAATCGTAATGCTTTTCTGTAGTTGGCAAAAATTATGTATGAGTCCCTTCAGTGACTGGGGCTGAAAATGGCCAGGCAGATATTCTGGTATTTTTCTAATTAACTTTTAAAAGAGCTGGGTATGGGAAGTCGTCTGCTGTTCTCCTGGAACGTCTTGTGCAGAGTTCTGCTTTTTTCCATGCTTTCTGAATTTCATCCTCTTATTTCTCGTTCTACATCAAAGTTGGTCTGTAGCCTCTGAAATTTTATAGACCTCTGTATCCTAGTTTCATCACTACTGAGCCTGAACTCCCTATATTTACTTGATTTTTGCAGGTTTTCCTTTTCTGATGTGTTATAACCTTATCCCTCAAATGTTTTATAATTGCCACCTTTCTATATGATTGTTAGAAATCAGAACTGAAGAACTCTGTTTCAGCTGCTAGCTTGTGTAGACTTTTCTAGCTATAGCAGTCAAATTGTAAACTCATTTAAAAAGTTGTTTACAGCATCTATTAATGCTGCTCTTTGACATTTTTAATATTTTTACCTTTCTCTTCTGCTGAACAGGGTCGTCCTGTTGAGACAATTGAGCTTGTTAAACCTCTGAGTGGTGGCCTGGGCTTCAGTGTTGTGGGACTCAAGAGTGAAAACAGGGGAGAACTGGGAATATTTGTGCAAGAAATCCAGGATGGAAGTGTGGCACATAGGTAAGATTACTACTGGATTATTTTACTGTACCAAGCGTTAGTGTCACACTGCAATTTAGTCGTGTTACTGCTGTTGTATTTGTGGTACAGGCATGTGCTTCACTTGTACTCTAAGCTATACATCCTCACTACTACTACAGTTTTTTTTATTTTGGAATAATGGTGTATGATTTGTGCTTGAATTTTGCTCAGACATAGTTTCTTTGTGGTTTTCTGATAGTATCTCCCTTTCAACAGGGAGGCTGCAGTTCTGTGTCATGGCTTCTAAAGCTAAAATACGAATGTTGCCATCCTTGATTACACTGAAAAATAACTTTTGTGCTAAAAATCTGTTGCAATTATTAGGGTTGTTTGTGAAGTAGGGCCCCTCTATGCAGGTGTAAGAAATTCAGCTTTTGAGTCAAGCAGGGCTTGACCTGAAGTATTTGGACTCTTAAAAAGAAATACTCAGCTGGTGTAACTGAAACTAGCAATAATATTAGCTTGTTGAAGGTGTGCTTTAGATGTTAATCCTGATTCTGCAAGCTGTGTTGAAAGAAAAAGATTTCTGCTGTAAGAACAGCCCCAGGAAGCAAATGAACTGAGTGGTGAATGTCAGCAATACTGGTTCACTGCAGACTAGGTGTTGTGCTGCAGTGGGATATATCTCTCTGAGGGTGTGCTGGTCATGATCCTGGATAGAGCTGCTTTGTGGTGTAGTCTGCGTGTTGTAGGGGATGGCTGGATCATTTTGGTGCTGTATATCCTTATAGTATTTTTTTAATTTGCCTAAATCCCTCTTTTCTCCCCATTCCCCCAACCTTCTTTTCCCCTGCATGTAGCCTTTGGTTTTGCTCCTCATATGCCATGGGGAAGTTGAGGTCTTTTTCACTGAAACAAGTCCTTCCTGATGTGCTGACGAGAACCGCTCAACAACTGTTATAGATTCATAGATCAGAAAAGTCCTAGCAATAATTAATATTCCAGAACACTCTGAAAAACACTCGAAGTTCACAAGCTGAAGTTCACAAGGGTTAAAGCTAAATAGTGTTTTTCCTGAATGTTGTTGAGTACTTGTAGTATACAAGCTGGTGTAATAGGGATTCTTGTTTTCATTACTGCTGTTTGATTTGTAAAGCATTGTCACTTTGGGATATTGATGTCATGACTCCAGAGTCCTAGCTGATTTGTTGTGAAAGTAATAAAAGCAGTGGAGGAGGCAGAGGATAGTGGATAACTTGTCTGTGTAGGCTTCATACAATTCAATTCCTTTGAAGTAGGTCTGGGGAAAGGCTCAGTATGTAGTCTTACAGTAGCGCTTCCTTTGTCAGAAAGTAAAGAATTATTCTATAATTTATTCAAACCTTTCTTTTTCTCATTTAAAAGGGATTTTCATTTTTTTTTTTCTTTCAGTTTTTCTCTTTGCTCCCCCTCACACTTTTTTTTCTTTGTACAAAACAAAATTAGTTCCCATAACATCTCGATGAAAGTGTGTTCCACTCTGCGGTTTGATGAATATTCAGAATGGGCATGCTGAACAAAGTAGAGCAGTTGGCCTGTTAAGGAAGAGGCTCAAAGTCAAGAATAAACATAAGTTCCGAGGCTGTGGTTCGGAGTGACTGAGATCTAATATGCTTAGTCTCGGATGGGGGTACAGGGAGAAGAAGGCTAGCTAGAGGGTAGCAGCCAGCAGAGAGTGGCATTAGGATTAGCTTCAAAGGAAGCAATCACCAGGGTGCCGCATCAGCTCCTTTCAGCAGAACTGCAGGGAAAGATTAAAAAGTGGGTGAAATAGAGAACAGGATATTAAAATTACTGGAAAATGGTAAAAATATAATTACTGTGGCAACACTGTTTTGATTTTTCTTGTTTGGTTGGTTTGTCACCCCCCTTCTGTCTTCATACATCTGTGACAGAGATGGAAAGCTGAAGGAAGCAGATCAAATCCTTGCTATTAATGGACAAGCGCTTGATCAGACAATTACACATCAACAGGCTATCAGCATCCTACAGAAAGCAAAAGATAATGTCCAGCTAGTTGTGGCTAGAGGCAGTTTCCCTCAGCTCATCAGTCCTGTAGTTTCCCGGTCTCCATCTGCTGCTAGCACAGTTTCAGCCCATTCCAACCCGGTGAGTATACCCCAAGTGTCTTTGTATTCAGTTCTGGGCATGTATGTGCTTAAGACATCTAATATTTTGATAATTTTTTTGTAACTTGTATGTATATTTTGTTCACAATTCTACAAATTTTTCTTCTGGATATCTTTGTTACACCTTGTCCTGTGCAAAGAGTGGAAAATACTTAGCCTTGCTTTGGGGATCTTGATGTTGGCCATATTCCTTCTGCCCATCTACCAAACTGTGTGTCCATCAGTGCAAATAGACCATATTTACCTTACTGTATAAAGCTCTGTTTTGAGGTAGCAGTAAACTGAATCTCTTTTTCTCTCATTTTCTCTCTTTCATTCTACATGGGCAAACAGAAATTTCTTAGGAGTTGCAGTCAACTCTGCACCACCAGCTCAATGGATGCTTCTGTGTTCTCGTGTTGACATCCAGCAGAGGGTCTCAAAGCAACAGAGGGAGCCATCAAAATGACATATGTAGGGACATACTTTAGGACCCACCGAAAGCAGCTCTGCTGCCTTTTCTTTCTTTCTAAAGGTTTTACACATCTAGGTTAAGAGAAGATAGTTCAGAACATAGTAGTATTACACTTTTCTCTCATAGTATCTTTTTCATTTAATGGCTGATACATTTTTGCTTGCCTTTAGGGTTATACGGCCTATCTTTAGTTCCTGTAATTTTCACTGTTTGGTTATCTGTGGCTCTTGTTTAAGGCAGTGCATCATCAGAGGTATAAGGAGTGGTCAGTCTATCAACTATTTCAGTGTTTCTTTTAGCCATTAGCATAAAATATTTGATAACAGAACTTCAGAATTACTATTTTCTTATGTGTACAGAAATGTTGCAGATCAACTTAATCTTTCCTATCAGTACGCAGGAAAGTCCTGCTGCTTGCAATATTCCTGTTGCATACTTCTTTCGTTTGTGATTACCTCCATATTTCCTGGACATCTTCTGCCTCTTGAGAAAATGTTGCTTTTAAATATGCCACAGGTTATTCTGTTTTTTTTTTTTTTTTTTTTTTT
>VXAV01011289.1:178372-197466 GCA_013399715.1 Alectura lathami | reverse complement strand
TTTACAGTTAGAAATGTTAGCTATGTGTACTTTCTCTGCTGAACACTAATGAATAGCAAAAGGAAAGTTCATACGTTTTTTTCCTTAAATCTGTGTCAAATATTGCACGTCAACATTAATGATGTCAAAGAGTGTGGTGGATCTTTAAAAAAAATAACTCTCTTTCTAATTACACTTTTCTTATCAGGCAGGTATTTCTGTTGATAGTTGTGAAGATGGGGAGAAATTTAATGTGGAACTCAGTAAAAATAACCAGGGATTAGGAATAACTATTGCTGGTTACATTGGAGACAAAACATCAGGTAACGATAGATTCCTACAGTCTACTATACAATTTGTTGCATATTACAGTGTAGTCACATTAAATTTTAACGCACGTAATTTTAGTTTGGTATAGAATCTCTTAAAAACCCTTATCCATCTAAAATCTTTTTAAAGGAAATGGAATTGTTTTCCTTTTGTAAGAGATTTGCATTAGAAGTTATGAGGTTTTATTATAAAATCCCACGTCAGTGGTTTTTTAATCAGGTTTTAAATTCATTCTTGGCTAAAGCCGATGCTTGTATGTTATTGAAAAATATTTCTAAAGAAGATTGAGTCACTTTTAGTAGAACTGGTTGGGATTTTAAAGTCATAACTTCATTTTTAAAGGCTCTTACAAGATAGTACATTACTATTCTGATGAGATTTAGAAAAAAATACTGACTTTTTTTTTTTTTTAAATAGTGTATACAATATTGGTAGCAGGTCAAGAAATCCTTTCAGTGACTCAGTGTTTGCTGACCTCTTGAGTTGTTGCAGATTTGGATTAACTCATTAATTGGCTTAGAAATAGAATAATGTGAATAAATAAATGTGTCAGTGTACATTTACAGTTGTGTATTTTTACTGTGTAATTTCAACTACAATTTTCAGAAGAATGATTCAGAACTCTTTGAGTACTTCCCTAGAAGTATTTGACAAATAAAACACTGCCGGGAAGGGACAGTTGTCAAATGTGTCATAAACCTTCTCAGAGAGCTGTTACGACTCTTACTTGTGTGCACATAGAAAAACTTATGGCTAAATATATTGCATGTTATTGGCATAATTTGCAGAGTTTGAGAAGATAAAATAATTTTAACAATCTATTCTGTAAGTTTGTATGGTCACATTTTAAGTATGCTCTTTAGCATCTTCTAGTAAAATCTTTAAAAGGCAAATAAAATCCTAGAACATTTGATAGATCTCATAGAGTTGCATACTTTAACTGATCAGTTTTTAAATTACTGCATTGTGTGTAACTTCATTATAATATTTTTGTGCCTTAGGCACTAACTGAGCATCTCACTTTATTTTGTGGCTTAACAATTACGTAAAGAAAGGTTTTGTATCACAGAGGCAGCAATAAAACTGCTGGACAATGAGAACTGTAGTTTAGTCTTCCTCCATCATACGTCTGCTACAGGATTCAAAAAAGCTTGGAAACTAGCAAGAAAAACCATTTAATTATTCTCAAAACCTGGGAAAACAAATTGATAGAAAACAGAAAATAATCATGAATTTTGTTATTTAAAGATACTTATTGTCTTATTCTTCCTAAGTCATTAGGATGATGACATTAGGAATATAGTCATTAGAGCAAAACAGAGATTTAGCACTCCTTGGTGCTAAATTTTGTCATATTCAGGCTAAACAAAAGATGAGCCTTCAGGACATGAAAGCACTGGGATATCTTGACATCTGCTAAAACCCATTTCGTGGTGGATTGTCTTCCTGCTGGAAGTTATTTATTTTTCAGAGTTGGAACATTTGATGAGAGGAAGTAGATTCTTTTAAGATTTCTTAAACAAATATTACAGGCTTGTGACCATAAGATCTGATTTCATACCAGTTTGTGCTAACATTTTTCTTTATGTATAATAATGCAGACATCCATGTGGGAAGGCTAGATATTTTCTCTTTACTGAACTGGAGTTGTTTCA
Source organism: Alectura lathami (assembly GCA_013399715.1). NCBI lineage: Eukaryota > Metazoa > Chordata > Aves > Galliformes > Megapodiidae > Alectura > Alectura lathami. The sequence goes on along the minus strand of VXAV01011289.1, from coordinate 195,502 downwards.
AATTCTGCCGTGTTTTTTCTGAAATTGATTGTTTTTTAAAAATTGCTTTTTGGATTTTTTTTTTTCTCTTTTTAAGAGTGTTATATATATCTAACTTCTTCTGATTCAAAATGAATAATTGTTTAAAGTGGGTTTGTTCTGAGGATTGGATTTTTTTTTTTTTTTTTTGCTTTTGTCTCATCTCTGTCTTTTATTGGATCAAATACTGACTTACAGCTGTGCTTAAAAGCTGATTCAGACAAACATTGTAGTCCTGGTTGTCTTTAGTTTTCTGCCTTTGTTTATCCAAGCTTGTTTTCTCAAGCAGTTACTAAGTATGTGGAAAACACAGAATTCACAAGGTTAGTGTAGTCAAACTTAATTTTCTACCCTTCAGTTTTAAATCTGACCAAGAATAAGAGATGCTTTTTTTTTTTTTTTCCCCCAATGTTGATTTCACATTAAAATTCAAATTAAATTAGAATATTTTAATTCTTTTTACAATGAACCTTGGGAGTTCAGAGTTGTAAGATTTTGAGTAAAATCAGGTCCAATGCAAGCTGGCATGAAGACTCATTCTTTAGAAAAATAATAATATCTACGTATGACTTAAAGCATATACTTTCTTGATAATTCTTCCTTAACTTACCTGAAGATGGTGTTTTTTTCTGTTTCTGCCTTTGGTTGCTGACATTAGTAGGGGATTGTTGCATTATTTAAACTGTTTTCCTTAACAAATTAGTTAATGTAGTTTGCTTTGTTTTTTCATCCAGAACCTTCTGGTATCTTTGTGAAAAGCATTACAAAAGGCAGTGCTGTTGAACATGATGGCAGAATACATGTGGGAGATCAAATTATAGCTGTAAGTAAACAATGAAATGAAAACACTTGACTGCCAAGCTCTATACTTAATCAAGTTGTGAAAAAATGCTTATATAAGGCTTATCTAAATAATTGAAGATTGACATTGAAATGGTGAGTCATTTTTTATCTTAGCGCTCTATTAGATTAGCTTTCTGATTATGCTACCTGTATGTAACCTGTTTCTTAAGGAAACCTGCTTGTATGTGTGTATCTTATCAGTACGACCTTTGAAGCTGATTAGTAAAGGCAGAGTTCTAATGTTTGATACAAATTAAATAACTATTTTCAAAATGATTTTTAAAAGATGTTAGTAAAATTCTAGAAACTAAGAGAACAGAAAATATTTTCATGCATAAAATGTTATTTGGTGAAAATTGAGTCATAAATGAGGGAACCGTGCTTTTCCATCTTTCTTAAACCTGGACTCGCAAATAGTGAAGTCAGCACTTAAAAAAAATTACAATCTCTCTGCAAGTATGATGTGCCTTCATGTTTGTCAGCAGAAGTCTATATGGTATTTATAATGGTTTAAATATTGAGTTCAGATGGCTGAAATGTATCGGTACCGTTAGATTTCTTCTGCTACTGCAGAAGTGAAAGGAGAAAAAATACAGTTTACTTAAATGTAATGGAAAAATTAAGTAGTCCCAGCTCATTTTTAATTACTCTGTGTTTAGAAGGGCACCAGAGTAGGAATTAGTTCAGAGAAGGGTAAGAAAACTAGTAAGGATGACGGGGGTGTTATTCTTCATGCAGGGGGAATTAAAAGAATGGAATATGTGTGCTATGTGGATAGTCTCAAACAGTTACTTGGGCAAGGAGATGTAAGATTGCTTGGAGGTATCTCAGAAGCTACAAGTTTGGAGGGATAAGATGGAGAAAGAACAGGATAATATGGAGCTTACAGAAAGAAGACTAAAAAGTGTGTTCTAGTGGTATGAAATTCATAGAATCATAGAATCGGTAAGGCTGGAAAAAACCTCTAAGATAATCCAGTCCAACCGTCAACCTAACAACACCATGCCCACTGAACCATGTCCCAAAATGCCACATCTACACGTTTCTTGAACACTTCCAGGGAAGGAGACTCCAGCACCTCGCTGGGCAGCCTGTTCCAATGCCTGACCACTCTCTCAGAGAAGAAGTTTCTCCTAACATGCAACCTGAAGTATTTCTTCAGTTTCAGAAAACAAAACTGAGCTAATGAGGTAGTGGGATATCTTCAAACAGAAGTGGCCAAAATTATATTCCTTAAAATAGGGAAATACTGGACCATAAGTAACATCTGGGCAGCTGGTATAGTGTTTGATAGGGAAGTTGAACTTCATTGTCTTCAGTAATAGACTTCCCTGTGTCTGAGATTATTTGACCCTAGAACTGCTGTGGTCTGTTATTTCTCCCTGTTATGGTGAGTGAATGTGTCCCTCTTCACCGCACTCTCGCTAGCTGTCCTGGCCATGGCTATGTTGGTTTATTTGCAAAGTATTTTCTCCCTGGAGGTGGGGATGTTTGCCGAAGTCAAGCAGGCAGGCTGTACAGAGCACTTCACACAGTGCTTGCCGTGTCCTCTTCCAGCTCACAGAGCACATCTGCAAGGCCCAGCTGCGGTGGGCAACCAAAGTACTTTGCTGTGGTGCTGGCTGATAGCTAGCTATTGAGTATTCCAGTGGTAGTGGTTAGAACATCGGTGTGTCTTGCAGGTTTTTGTTCTTGTTCTTTCACTTCCTTTGTGCTCAGGTAGAACGCTCAGAAAATTACTTTGCCCTGGACATTTAATATTTTTCTGGTTGATGTCTTTCTTGCTAATAAGCTACTTAATCCTGCAGGTGGATGGAACAAATCTTCAGGGTTTTACAAACCAGCAAGCAGTTGATGTTTTGCGGCACACAGGACAAACAGTTCGGCTCACTTTGATCAGAAGAGGGCTTAAGCAGGAAAATTATATTCAGCCTCAGGAGGACTTCAGTGCTGCTGTTGAAAGGGACTTACTGTTACAAACAATGGATAGCGGCACAGCCAAAGGTAATTAAAACTGTCTTTGCTTTAGATTTGGCTTGAAATATTTATTTCTCAATTACAAACTGGAAATAAAGTTGGCCGGTTTCATTCTGGATAGCTGTTCCTGATGGCAGAGCTGCTGTACATGAGGGGAGAATTTGGTCTACTATGGATTGATTAATCTTTTAGAAACAGTGGTATTATTTGCGACATTTTCAAAGTAAATATCAAAAGCTCTGCACTGTACCACACTACTGGCTGAATTCCTTAAAGGCTTCTATCCTGCAGGCGTTTGAATGGTAAGCAATCATCTAGTGTTTTATTTGTGCTGAAGGGTGATAACAGCATTGAAAAGCATGCAGAGATACACTCCCCGCACTGGGAAAAAGAAGGCTTAGTTCCTTTTGCTCTCAGATGTCTGTGTCACAGGCTGGTGGTGTGACAGGAGTTGCTTATATGTAGAGGTTGTTAGTAATCTGCTAAAACATTGATTGTATTCCTGTACAAAGTTCAGAAGCCATGGCAAATACTAGTTTTGCTCACGATGAGATGTAATTAGTGAAGCTTAATCTAAAACTGGGCACATGTTGAAGTACATGTGCAAGATCTTGAAAGTCCTTTTGTTTGACTAGGATATTCACATGGAGGCTGGATGATAAACAACTTTTCAGCTACGTACGTGGCTGACATCAACATATATGTACTACGGCTCATAGATTAAGGCATAACCCCCAACTTGTGTAAGATTTTGAAAGATGTAGTAATTTTAAAAGATGCTCTGTATGGCATCCTCTCATTCACACCTTTAGCAGGAATTACAAAGGAAATGCTTAGAAAGTGCTGTTTCTCCAGTCTAGATGTGTGTAAGACAGCTGACAGCAGCAACATGCCTAACAGAATTCTGTAGCAGGAGAGGTTTTCTGCAAGTAAGACCTCTGTCAAGTGTTCCAGTCCTCAAGTCTGTAGCATTTTGATTTTTCAGTGTCAGCTTCCTGTGCTTCACGAAAGAAGGAAGGAGGAAAAAAAAAGAGGTGATACAAGAGCAGTAGAAAGGGATGTATTTGTTTGTTTTCTGGCTACTGGTAGCTGTGCTTTTTTTTTTTTTTTTTTTTTTTGAGAAGCTGTATTTAAAATATTATGTTTCTTCTGTGTCCTTTATGCCACATTCCATTTGCCAAACATGGATCCTCTGGCCCACTGGAAGAGTCAGTGCCCTGGGACATGCCTGTGAAGTTGTTGAATGAATAAAGTAGCTTAAAGGTCTTTTTCTTCTTTTTCCAGACAACAGTGAAACAGAAGGGGGATCTCCATCCTTACCTTGCAGTGGCAGTGTGGTAAATGTTGGAGAGGACACTAAGCAACAGGAAACAGGTTCCCAGTGTTTAATATTTTATTCTGTGAAAATGCTCTTGGCTGTGCTTACACAAAGGCCAAGTGTTCTGTGTGCCTTTCTGTCATTTGTGTGCTGTGTAACTGAGGATGTACATCTCGGCAGTGGAAGTAGTAATACCTGAAAATATGTCCTATACCGTGTGTCAATACTGTCTTCGGCAACTACTACTATGTATGTGAAAACAATTACATTTATGTATCAAAAGATGATGCGTGAAGCATTCTGCTTTTGCTAGATACTTACTTCTCTTTTATGTATATTTCCCCTTGAACTTTTTAAGTAATCCTTTTTACCTCCTTGTTCCATAAATGCCTTTTTTCCAGCTCAACATGCCATATCTTTCCTATTGCTTACAACTATTTTAGCTAAAGTTTGTAGACTCTTGTGTTGAGTTTCCCTCTTGCAAATTCCCAAGCTTGCGCTCATTTCAATTTGTGTTCAGTCATAGCATTTGAAATCCAGTCAGTTCTGGTGTACTGATATGCTCTTTCCCGTGTGTTTTATGGATGTTCTTATTTTGCAGTGGTTTTTTTCTTTCCACAGTTAGTGCACTGTGCTGCACTTCGGTGTATATAATTCAGGATTGAGTCAGCACTTGATGTGCTTTCTAACATTTTCCTGTTTCCAGAGGTAGAGAGAAACTGAAAAGCATCCACCCATAAATATTTTCTAATAGATGTCTTTTCTGTGTATCTTCTTGTAACTTCTGCTTTTCATTTTTCCAGATGATTGGAGAATTTCTTTTTAAGACCTTTTCTTCATATACTGCAGGGTCTCTGCTATGGAGGAAGTACTGTTCTGTCTTAGTGCTACATGACACCTGAGCAGCTGGCTTTATTTTCAATACTGCTTCTGTTTAATACTGTCTCTGTTTAGATTTTTGTCACTGTCTGAAGCTGTTAGTCACTTTAAATCCTTATGGAAAGTCAGTAGGAGTTCAGACCTCAATCTTGTAATGAAGATTCTAGTCTTTGTCAATGCCGAACATTCAGACCCAAGATACTGTATGCGCAGCATGGACTGTGGAGCTTAAATGTGTAGGGTTCCTTTAAATCTGCAATACTATTTTATCTAAATACTGCTTTTTTTAATTTGTTTGTTTGTTTACTTCCTGTCCTAGAATCTAAACAGTTTGAATGAGGGAAAGATAAGCAGGAGAAAACTGTTTCTCTGTTTTTTTCAACTTGCAGATAAACTTTCAGTCAATTCAAGAGCTGCTGTCTAGCCTGTCACTGTATTTTTCACGTTATCATGATTTTTCTCTCCTTCTTCCATTCCAGTAGTGATTTCATTGCTTCTCTTTAGCTGTTATGTAGATAGTTGTTTCTCTTTGTGTGTGTGCACATATGTGAATGTAATGGGAAAAAAAAAAAAAAAAAAGCAGCCAACTTGTATTCCTTCACTGCCCTCTAGGGCCTACACGTTCAAAAGATCTTAAACAGTCATGCTCAGAGTTTTGAGAATACAGAACCTCCCAGATTTTGTTTGGAAACTTCTTCCTTGGATACTCTGTGAAACGTAGGGTCTGTCCAAAAGGAACAGGATTCAGTATCACACCTGTAAATATTAGCCACCCCACTGAATCAAAGTGATCAGCCCAGGTGCAGTTTGATTTTACAAGTGCTTGGGGCATGTACGTAACCTTTTCATTTACTTTGTGCCCGCTCTCTTGTGAGGTTGCATTAAACTCACTGAACACTGAGGTTGGTTTAAATGTTTCATTTCTTCCCAACCATTTAAGCAAACATTTTGACTGCACATCATGTCTTTCAAAATACAGTTAGCGCTGGGGGATAGATCTAATACTGTTTTGCGGGTTTTTCTGACGGTAAGCCCAAACCCGGTGAGACAAAACATGTCAAATTTTTGGTCATATTTTGGCATCATGATTTGATTGTGAGTCTTGCATGGTGCATATACTTCACCAGTGATAGAAGTAGACAGAGTATTGTTGTTTTTGTTATAGTAATCTCAGACATAACTTCTAGATTTCCAGCTAACTACTACAGAAGAAGCAGCTCCGAAGGCAAAGTGGCAGAGGATTATGGGTCCAAATTATGAAATAGTGGTAAGTAAGCTTTCATTATTATTAAATTCCCTTTGATCTATCCACCTATTGCATTGCAGCATACAGATACAAGTATGTGTATATTGTATTCGTTCCGTTGTTTGTGAAAGTTATACATACACACCTTAATGTGTTGAGATGATTTTATTTTGGTGATTAGTTTTGCATATAGGTTTTCTTTTCTGTAATGAAGTTGGTAACATAACCACAAGTGTCCTAGGTTACTTTGGGTATTATTTTATAGATTTCCTGTCTTTATGGGGATGGTGTGTATTAGACAAAAATAATTTTTGAGGTGAATTTTAAAGCTCTCTTGATAAGCCAAAATTTCAAGCTAGATTTCACTTGAAATCTACCCATTCTGTATACTGAATGAATTGTTTGGTGTAAAGATAGAAATAATACATTGGACATTTACTGTAGATACAGCTGAAAAGTGGTACCTGAGTTTACGACTTTATCGCTTTGGCATATCATTTTGAAATAGTCTCTGCACAAGTTTGTGCAATTAGGTATATTGTTGTCACAGCATGTACACTCTCCACTTGTATGTGCTGAACTGGTGTATGCGGTTAAAGTTTCAGTTTTTACTGCAAGACTCTCCCTTGATACAGGAGTTTGTCCTGTTTTTACATAAATGCAAATTAGAGTAACCAGAGCCTTTTCCCATCTGGCGTGGATCGTACTGGATTGGACTGAGTTTCAGACTGTGTTCTTAAAAGTTCTTTTCTTGTTATTGCCTCAGAGTCTGAATCACTGCATGAAGGCAGGCTGAAGAATGGGTCTATGGTGCTAACTTTTTATCCACACACATGAAACAACATAGTCTAGTTATTCCAGATATGTTTTTTTTTTTATCTTTCATAGCTCCTGGATAACACTCTGTGAATACATGGTGTTGATTTCCTTTCCAGAATGGTCTAATAGTTGGTGACTGCGTAAATTTCAGTGAATGTAGACTGCAGATTTCAATTTTTATAAAGTATTTTTTTTTACCCTCTCAGTGCTTTTTATCCTATTAGGAAGTTTAAGTTCAATTTTTTTCTTTTAATCCGCTGCAGTTATTTCCCTCAGTGTTATTGAAAAATCTAAACTAGTAAGTGTATGTGATTTTTGCAGTTTAAAAGTCTGCATTACACATAGCAGTATTTCCAGTTTCTCTCTTCCAGAGTAATGACCTCACTGTATGTAAATTGAATCTGAAGGTTACAGATATGGCTGTAAATATGTCAAAATATGTCAAAAAATAACCATTTTTAATGAAATCTTCTTTCAGGTCGCTGTAGTTAGCAAATTCAGTGAAAGCAGCGGGCTAGGGATAAGCCTTGAAGCTACAGTGGGACATCATTTCATCAGGTCTATCTTACCCGAGGGGCCAGTTGGACGAAGTGGCAAGCTCTTTAGTGGAGATGAGCTTCTGGAAGTAAGAAAAAATTCTACTTTTTCACTGTCTGCTTTTCAGTAGGATTTTTGAGAAGTGACTTGATTCTCACAGGTTGTGGAAGGTAGCATATCTAAACTGCATACTAACCATAATCAGAATTGTTTGAGCAGTCGCTTCATGTGTGTTTATGCATATTTATATAACTCCATGTGCTTAGACTCATTTCTCAGTGAACAGCTGATTCGTCAGATGCAATTGAATGTCATGAAAAAAGAATACCTAGCAAAAACATTTAGATTTATTAGAAATATTTCTATGCAGTGAAGGGAATAAACACCTGTTGGTTTATTTTTCTAAAATATTTTCTTAGAATCAGGATGTGAGTTTGGTTCACATGAATGTGAGAAGTCAACAAGATCCAAATATTTTCATGCTTAATATGCCTATTTCCATGAAAATATGCTAGCATTGTGTTTTCATATTTGTATGTTCCATATTTTACCCAGGGGTTCTATTAAGTGATAGAGGATGTGGTATTTGTAAGATGGCATCATGCAGTTTATGAGACTCTCAGCTCAAAACATATGTTGGTGCTTATTCTGAGCACCAAATGGCGTAGACATTGATGGCTGAAAATCTTTTCCAATTACAGTTTTTTGTAAAAATAAAGAAATAAGAATGTTTGTTTGTTTTTGTCTTCATATTTGTTCATTGTGTTTCTGCTAAACACTATGCATTCTTCATTTCTTGAGGTGAATGAGATCTCTTTGCTTGGAGAAAATCACAAGGATGTGGTCAATATCTTGAAGGAGCTGCCAATTAAGGTCACAATGGTGTGCTGCCGTCCAGTGGCCCCCCCTATCAGTCACCCAGAAGTACTGGACTGTGTAAATCTGTCTGAGGTTCAGCTCACAGAAGAGGTATTTTGTTTAAAAAATAAATAAAGTTACTAAGAAAATGACTGTTTCCTTGAAGAAAGACATGTGAAGATCTTTTATAAGGTTAGAAATACCTTTTAATATTTCAGGAATTGGAACAATATAAATAGGAAAAGGCAAACTGTATTCATCAGCTGTACTTTAAGGCCAGCCAGAAGAAGTACATACTGGTAGGTCATGTGCAATATCATCAGGGACACAGGGTTATCTACCCAAATACTTGGCTTTTGTTCTGCAGGTGGGCTTTTTGAGAATATGATTATGTTTAAGCTGGTTTTGAACTTATCACAAGTTCTGGGTTGTGTTGAGTAGCACTTAGCGAGCATTCCATGACGAACTTCTGTCACTCGTAATTTCAAATCTCCAGGCAGTCTGTTGTGGTGAATGTGTAGAAATGGCCTGCCATATAACAAAATGTTAGCATTTAAGTGAAAAAAAGACACATTTAGTTTTGACTTGTGGGCAAGGCACAAATTTCAGTTTGTTTTTGCTAAACTTTGTTATGAAATCGAGGAGAAAATCATATATACTTGTAGGTATGTATATATATGTGTCTTTGTGTGTGTGCTCTTTTTTCAAAAGTTCTAACTCCTGTCAGTGCTAGTATGTTTAGATCAAAGCCTGTTTTTAAGCACACCATTTAATAACAGATATTTTCTTTATATTTGGGCACCTGTAATAACAAAGCTTTCTGAAGCTTTTAGTTTGACAGAAATTCCATTTAATAAATCCTTTTTCCATAGGGTGCTTTCATATACTTGCAGCATAGATACTTTGTTTCAATGACATGAATTCTGTACTAGACTTAATCAGACTTGTTTTTTAACTCTGCTGAATGCTAGCACTTACTCTGTGTTTTGAGAAACATCTTCTGTTTGTGCACAGCTTAGTCTCTGCAAATTCACAAACATTGAACACTCACTGTTTTTTCCCAGGCTCATGTAGAACTTGGGTTCATTGGCTCCTCAAACACAGAGGGAACAGCTTTGGAAATGTCTGAGACTGAGAGTGTGGAAGAGGTGAAGAACTCTTCTTTGACCATGTGGGAAACAGAAGTACAGCACATTGAGCTGGAGAAAGGGAGTATGGGACTTGGATTTAGCATACTGGACTACCAGGTAACTTCTATAACTTTTTATTTGAGTAGGGAACAAAAGAATTTGTATTAGTTGGGTCTCACAATGTGATGTAAATAAGTAAACCAATGTGGGCCCAGCTGGAACTGGACTTGGAAGGGGTGCAAAGAAGAGCAAGAAAGGCTTCTACAAGATGATCAACCAGAAAAGGAAAGTCCCAAGAGGGCATTCCCCCCATAGTGAGCAATACAGGCAGGCTGATAACAAGGGACCAGGAGAAGGCTGAGGTGTTCTACAACTTTTTTGCCTCAGTCTTTAAAGACAACTGCTCTTCATGCATCCCTTGAGTGGATGGGTCAGAAGGTGGGGACTGGGGGAGCTATGTACCTCCTACTGTAAGTGAGGATCAGGTTTGTGATACCCGAGAGAGTTGGGGTGGTTCAGCCTGGAGCAGAGAAGGCTCTGGGCTTTCAATATCTAAAGCGGGGCTACAAGAAAAAAGGGGACAGACTTTATCAGAGTCTGTTGTGATACGACTAGGAGAAATGGTTTCAAATTGAGAAAGGGGAGATGTAGACTAGATATAAGGAAAATGTTTTTTACAATAAGGGTGGTGAAGCACTGGAAGACATTGCCCAGAGAGGTGGTGAATGCCCCGTCCCTGGAGACCTTCAAGGTGAGGCTGGACAGGGCTCTGATCAACCTGGCCCAGCTGTAGCTGCCCTTGTTCACTGCAGGGGAGTTGGACTAGATGGCCTTTAAGGTTCCCTTCCAACTCAAATGATTCTGTGATTCCATGATTCTAAATTGGTAGAATGAATCCCACTACAGTTGATGGCTACAAGCTGTTCAGGACAGGCAAGGAAGAAGGGGTAGGAGGTTTGCTGTCTATGTTAAAAATTGATTGACTGCAGAGAGCCGACTTTTAAAAACACTGACAAGCAGATTGAGAGGTTACAGGCAAATATTAGGGGCAAATCCAAAGAAGGAAGCCTCATGGCTGGAGTTTGCTGCAAGCTGCCTGATAGGGGGAGCCTGCGGGTGAAGCATGCTTAATTCAACTACATGAAGCATTGAGCTTTCAGGCTCTGATTCTGCTGTAGCAACTCTGTGACCCTGGTATCTGCTGAAATAGCAGCACAGTCATCTGTAAGCAGTCCAGGAGACTCTTGGATAACTTCTTTACCCAGGTGATAGGCCAATCAGAGAAGCATTACTAGACCTGATGCTTACCAATGCAGATGAACTAATTAAAAAGGTCAAGATAGGTGGCAGCCTGGGTTTCAGTCATCATGTCCTGGTGGAATTTGTAATCCTGAGGGATGAGGGCCAGGTAAAGAGGGCCCAGTCTCTGGTGAAACCTTATAATGTCTTTTCCAAATATAAAAGGGACTTGCAAGAAAGATGAAGAAAAACTCTTTTACTGGGAAGGGACAAATGGCAACAGTTCTACTCTGAAAGAGGGTAGAATTAGATTTACTATAAGGAAGAAATTTTTTGTGAGTGTAGTGATACACTGGAATGGGTTACTCAAAGAAGTTGTGGATACCTCATCAGTGTAAGTATAGAAGGTGTTTGAGGCTTTGGGCAATGTATTCCTGTGAAAAAAGCCCCTGCCCATGGCTGGATAATCTTTAAAGGTCCCTTTCATCACAAACCATTGTACGATTCTATGAGTTTACAGATTCTGATAATAATGATTTTACTTGTCTAGAAAATGAAAAATCATAAAAATACTAACATCTTGAGAAAGCTGACCCTCGAGTGCTTCAGGTGTGATGATGTTCATGTCTTGAATATTCATGCGTCTTGCCATGTATTTTACACCTGCATTGAGGGTGCCCTTGCTTAGAGCAAGATCCAATAAAGGGCTTAAATGCTTAAAGCAGGATTTGCTAAAATCCAGGACTGTAAGTCTGAAATCCCTTGCTTAGCTGCTGTCTGTCTAGGATGTGCCTAAGTGACCTCATTCCTTACATGTTTGACTTCAAAATTCCTGGACATGTCAAGCTGTGATTCTTGTTGCGTCTCTGTATCAGAACAGCTGAGTGTCTGTCTCCTGTCTCCACTTGGTCAGATTCCAACAAATGTCCCTCCTCTGTGTCCTGTTGTCACAATGAATATTCCTTAATCTTTCATCAAAGTCAAGTCACCTTCTTTCTGGTCTGTGTAGACTTTTGCCAGGGTATTTGGTGGTCTATTGGATCTCTTCTGGTTCTTGTCTCTAGGAGTATACACATTGTGCTTGTCATCTGGAGATCACTTGCAGGTGGAGGTTATTCCCATGGTGTGCTGCTTAGAAATAATCTGTGCCTCAGTAATATTTTGCATTTGCACACTGATAAATGTGGAGAATAGGGGAGTTTAGTAATCTGAAGGATATAGGAATAGTCAAGTATCTGTTTCATGAAACAGCGGTTATGACTTAACGTGTTACTTCTTAATACTCTATAGTGAGACATCTGAGCCTGAGTATTTGGAGTACATATCAGCAAGGACTAAAGCATACATTTGCTTCAGTCTCTTTTGAAGCGTAGATAAAACTGCGGTTGCCTATGTGGTTATTTTAAGCATTTTCTTTTTTTTAAGTTGTTGGAAATAAGTTGTTGTATATATTTTGCAAGTGTGACTTTGATTATACCATACCATACAGGTCTAGGAAGCTTTCTGAAACTTACTCACCTTTGGTTTTTTTTGGGTAGTAGAATATTAATGATTTATCCTGTGCTCTCACCTTTGAGATGGGGTTAAAACATTTCAGTTTGTCACTGAAGGTTCTGTTTTTATCTGAGACAATAAGCAATAAACTACATTTACAGTAAGATATTTGTTTATATTTTGCTTTTTTCGCATTGAATTTTTAATTAATTTTCAATGAACAGTGACTAAAGTTAAGGTTTATACTAGTTTATACTAACGTATCTCTCATATTTTATACAATGTCAGGCGTGAAGGAAAGTTTACATTGTTCTTTACCGCGGGGAAGATTCTAGAGGGTGTAAGAATCACATATGCTACAACAGTGATTTTTTAATTTTATTTTCAAAAAAATATGTCATGCCCTGTCATCTCAAATGGCAGTGTAGGTGCATGTTAAAGTATTGAGGAAGATACCACTATTCAGATCCAAACACTGCATCCAGCAATCCACTGCCTGTATTTCAATTTACGAAGTATTTTATTACCCCACGGCATTTCCCTTATTGCATTAATCGCCCTGAATTTTTGGTGCCCTTTCCTTCTCCAGACCTCTTCCCTTCCCTTCACCCCTCTCTCTCACCTTAGCTTTCAGCAGTCTTTAAATCCTGCAGTTTTGGATGCTGCCTTTATGATGTACATCCTTTCGAGATGCACATTTTGGCATGGAAAATTGTTAGAGTTGCTTGCCAGTTTGTAGATGGTTGCTTTTCTCTTCCTTTTGCTATCAGTAAACTTGGTACAGTGTTACATTTCTCATGTTTTTCTGTGCATGCACACAAGTGAACCGCGATGTGTCGGAAGTATTAACAGCTAGTGATGTTCCTTGTGCATGTAGTTCTATAAGAATTATGCAAATTTCTGCACCTGTTGTAATTGTTGGAATCATTCATTCCTGTTCTCAGGGTTTGATGTTAGCTTATTTATGAAACATAAGTACATTGGAGGATGGAGATTTGAAAGCTGGTTTGTTTGTTTTTGAAAGGAAGCTTCACTTTGTTGTTTACAGTTTATTAGAGTGCTGTGTTGATATGTTCCTGTCTCTCAGAGTGTTTCGTTAGTCATACACATGCACTTTACAATTTAAAAGTGCTTTCTCAGCCGAGTGGGCTCTGGTACAGTGAAATACAAGGTGGTTCTTGAAATAAGACCATTGTTCCACTAATGAGCATATGTGAGTGTTTCTCCAGTCTGCACTGTATGGCTGTATTTTCAAACAGCTAAGTATAAAAGAGGACAAAGCCTGCACAGTGTCATTGCAATAGGAAGTATTTGCATTTTTGTATTTAATTACTTAGTACAAACTGCATTCTAGCAATGTTTCATGATGGAGTTTTATGATGAAATGCTACCTAGAAGAGTAATAGTTTTCATATTTAAGAGTGAAAAATAGGAGGAAATGCAAATGTATGGGGAGCATGGGCAGGAGTGTGTTCACTCTGCAGAGGGTTCATCTGGAGCAGAGCTGTGTTGGGGGTTGTTAAGAGTACATGCGTTACAATTAGCCTATTATGACCAAAAAAAAAGAAAAAGAGTGAATAAAATTNACTTTTACTTAATTAGGATCCTGTGGACCCAGCAAACACTGTAATTCTCATTCGCTCGTTAGTTCCTGGTGGTGTGGCTGAACAAGATGGCCGACTTCTTCCTGGAGATAGGCTTATGTTTGTCAATGATATCAGCTTGGAAAATGGCAGCCTCGATGAAGCAGTGCAAGCACTGAAAGGAGCCCCAGAAGGAACCGTTAAAATAGGAGTTGCCAAACCACTGCCTGTAAGGATTTGGGAATTCTATGGGTACTTTTACTGTCATTTATGCTGACATATAATGATCCTGACTGCTGTATACACTTTACACGCTTTGGAATACAGCTGGGTGACACAAAAAAATCCAGATTCCTGCATCTTGAGTGGCCTGTGTAGTGTATGACTGGTGTGGTGATTGCAGGACATAGTAAACGAGTCTCCTAGCAGATAAAAGAGTGAGGCATCTTGCAACCAGCACAGTCATTCAGGACTGCTAGTTGCATAACTTTTTGTATGTTACAAGATTTTCTGAATGTGTGACGTGATGGAATAAAGTCAATTTTATGTTGTTGTGTGGAATTCAGCTACTGCACTACTTCACAAGTTCTGGTCTGCGCCAGGTACAGCACATGCGCAGTCATTGCATACTAACCGCATGCTTTGTTTAAAGAATGCTGAATACTCTTCAGATACTGCAGAGCCTACTGGATGTTTTGGTACAGCCAAAAATAATTCTGGGATTGATTTTAGAAGTTAGTCTTTAGCAATTAGAAGAATAAGGTTGAATAGCTGTCTTCCATTAGCCATTCTGGGGCAGAAATACCTGATGAGTTTTAAGAGGGAGATGGTTAACCTTAAGATTTAGATTGTATGTTGCCATTTTCAGCGGTAACAAAGGACTCCATATCTGGGAGACCTAGGTTTACCGGAATAGGGTGTCAGTAAGGATGCGGTGTAGTTACGCATCCATGCATTTTAATAATTCACTCTCTTCAATTTGTCCAGCTAAGAGTCCTCGTTTCCCAATATGTAAGTAAGTCTTCATATCCTTTTGGATCTGGAAGTGCTGCATTTTACAAACAAAGGAGAATATGGAGGATTGCCCAGGATAGGAAACATCTATTTCTAGATGATATAGGGATACTACTAGTTAGAGAGCCCAGAACTTCCTGAACTCTGTTAACACTGCCATCTCAAGTCAATAAATTAAAAAACTCCTGTGCTATCATTGTGAGTATCTTCCTCAATTATTCATGGTAAAGTTAAAGTGGGGACTCTGGTGTGTTAAATTCAGATCAGTAGAATGGCATCGGTTTTATACATATGAAGAAAATCTGTATTTGTAAGCCCAAGTGCAGTCTTTGTGGTTCATTTTTGCATTTTACACCATGATAGTCTTGCAATCCTTGTGGCTGCAGTTACCAAATTTTCATTCTTAGTGCATGTCTGTTAAGGGGGTGGGAGGGAATGGTTGATGGTTAAGTTAATAGAAAACTTCCTTTTTGATAGGAAGAGGGTACTTTTTAAACTTGCTTTGTGAATTTAGTGCTGCACACTAAAATGTCTTGTGAATTAACGTTTTCTTACTTAAAAAGATGTCATATGGAAAGAGAACCTGTATTACTTTGTTTCTGTTTCCAGATTTCTGCTTTAATGTGTCGTGTGTTACCAATTAAGTGAACGCTTTGAATAATCACTGGCTTCTTTGCAATACTGAATGAATGCACCTAATATCAAATTATGCTGGAAAAAAGATTCTGGTTTATAATGAGAATTAGGTTTTTTCCTCTTGATGCTGTTTGATTTTTGATCCTGGCAAAAAAAATCTTAAAACATGGGCAGTGGAGTCAGTCTTCCTATGAACAGGAGCACTCTGCAGCTAGGGAGGTTGTAAAGGCATCTGCTTGTTGGACTGTGTCCCTTGTGGCTGTTCTATTGGCAATTCTAGTAAATGTTTAGTAAGACCAGAAACTGAAAATGAAATTGAATTAACCTGTGAATTCTGTAGTGTTGCTGAATAGTAATTTTTTATTACTTGGTCAAGTAAAGTGACACTTCTCCCTGGAAGTGTTCACGGCCAGGCTGGATGGGGCTCTGAGCAACCTGGTCTAGTGGGAGGTGTCCTGCCCATGGCAGGGGGGTTAGAACTAGATGACCTTTAAGGTCCCTTCCAACCCAAACCCTTCTATGATTCTATGACATATGAAGCTGAATCAGTTCAGATAAATTTGGAAAATAAGTCTCTATACCTACTCAACTCTGTAACTGTGACTGAAATTAACTTTTTGATGCATTTGGTATTCATTTGCCTCTCTAAACTCCCTCTCATAATGCACTCTGCACGCCTTGTGTCCTGGCCACTCATCCAACTCAGAGCTTCATTCTTTTCTGCAGCTTTCACCAGAAGAGGGCTATGTCTCTGCTAAGGAAGATTGCTTTTTCTACACTGCCCAGTCACTTGAGGAGGAGGGGCCAGCTGATGCAGCCCTCTTCCATGCTGAGCTAGCTCTGGTTAGTGGCCCAACTTACCAAAGATTTCTTAAGTCTTTGCATTTTGTAATGAAAAGGGTTTCTTTATCACTGTTCATGCTTATCTTTTAGTGTTTACTATCTCCACATTACTCATCCACAATAGTTGGGATGGATCACCATATGGTAGAAACTGGCATCTGGAGATTTTGGTTGTTTGCATGAACTGTGAATCTGGCCTGTGATATCTCCACTGCTGGAAAAAAGAGATTTTGCTGAGATTTTCAAAAGAGCATGGCCACCCATGTGTCCTTGCATCCATTGAGCATCTGTTTGAAAATGTTAGCTTGTGCAGAGTAATGTTAATGTGCATATTTTGTAAATAATTCTTTTCACCTGTATTTCATAGTATATTACTGTCTACTTTCCTAGCTACCTTGAAAAGTTTTTGGGACTCCCTTTTTGCATGTAAGCCACACTTTCAAGGAAATAAGGAATACTGTCTATCTTTAAAAGCTGCCAACAATTTCTCCTAGCAGCATTCTTTAGACTTCAGGGTCAATCAGTGATTATGAGATTTGTGAGATCGAAAAGTGTTCACTTGTACAAAGAATGCAGCTCACATGAGCATTCGGTGCCTTACATAGTCCAGACATTAACAGTAACAACTCAGTTAAAAAAAATTCAGAGAAAACAGGGCTCTACAATTTCTCCCTGCTTCCCTCCCACTCCAAAAAA
>VXAV01011289.1:165620-178325 GCA_013399715.1 Alectura lathami | reverse complement strand
CAACCAACCAAAAAAAAAAAAGCCACCTCAAACCACCAGAATATAAATTCATTGAAAGTGTATCTTCTCATGATTATTCATACTGATTGGGGCCTGATATTGTTTGGGCCCTATTTTCTGGGGACCCCAGTGGGTAAGCAGTTTGTACTAGAGGGTACTAAACTGCCTCAGCTTAATTCATTAAAGGAACAAACTAAACAAAACAAAAACCTGAAATGAATCCTTCCAAGGAAAAATCTCTGAATTACTGATTCCAGTATGTTTACTATGTTTTCCACATTGCAATGACAAGCTCTTTTTAGTAATGTGCGTTTTAACAAGACTTTTTTTTTTTTTTTTAGTTTGTTGTCTTGGTGCAGTAGTTAAACTACTAGTTATTTCAAGATAATAGAATTTGCCTTCTTCTATTCATAGAGAAGAAGTAAGAAGAAACCAGGTTATGTATTGGAAATATTTTTCAGTTAAAGATGTGTGAAAAGATTAGACTAAATCTTAAGAACTTAACATTTTGATTTCCATGTTTCACTCATGTAAAAACCTTAAACCAAGAATAATGAAATACATGGCAGAAATGTCAACTGACTTATCAAATATGCATAATATGAAATTGAATGTGCAGTCACGAAGTTGAAGAAGTTTGCGGAGTGCATTCAGAAGGAATTATTTTTCATAGCTACATCCGTCTAATAGTCTAGTCTTCCCCTTTTTGCAAAATCGTTACTTAGGACTTAAGCTACAGTATCACTGATACGTATTTTCCAGCTGAGAGTAAATTACGCTAAAGGAGTAGTTTGAGTTATATGTTGTGTTCAGGGCTGAGGCAGAAAACAGATCATTTGTACCTCAGAAAGGAATCAATCTTTTGAAGTCATGTCAGATAATCAACAACAATAGCAAAAATCTGCAAATTAATTCCTGGTATCATTAACCAGAAGGGCTGAAAAACAACACTTAGGTTTCTTCTTTGCGTATTGGTGCACTTAGCTGCTTCATACAAGTTTACAGTATGGCCATAGTTCTGAACTCACTGTGCATTTTTGTTAGCATATAATGTTTTCTTGAACCTCTGCCAGGGCAGGTGAAGTTATAATCAAAATATTATATGTGAAGCACCATGAATGTGCTTTAGGGCCTAATTTTATTCTAGTATTTGAAACTATGAGAGTCTTGAGAAGAATTATTTTGCATTTAAGAAAAAAAATACTCCCACTATGGAAAAGACTGGCCATGTTTGGAACTCTTTTAAAAATCTTCTCTTTTATGTAAGATGAGAGAAATGTCCATGTGAATCTCCTTGTGGAATGTAAAATATTTTGTGAATATTAAAAAAAAAAATCATAAATGTTTCAAATGTTTCTTACAAATATTTTGGAAAGCATTGCAGCTCCCACAAGATTATTTTTGTACCCTTTTAAAATCAACCAAACCTATAAAGTTAGATGGGGGAAACATTCCTGATATGTGGCACTAAGTGAAGCTCATTATTTTTACAGCACTAATTCTTGTAAAAGAAGGTAATAATGAAAAAACAAAGTCCTAAACAAGTCCAAATATTGACACCAAGGTACAACATGCCTCTTATTTCTCATATTTCCAGGAGGCACTATTTCAGCTATTCAATGGTATTTCAACCCTGCAGTTCATTCCAGTTTCAGACTCCAGCTTTAGCTCGGGTATTCCTTGCAACCTCTGAAGATGGAATAACATCAGTTGTGACTGAGGGCAGAAATTTTTCCTACTGTGCCATGCAAATGTAATTTCATTGTAAAACATGGAGAGAAAAAAAGCAAAGTGTCAGGCAGTGTGTAGTGACTGAGGTGAAGTGTTTGGGGCTTACGTGGTGTGAAGGTTACAGATAGCCTGGCTGATTAAATTGCTTCTGTTGTTAGGTGGACTCCGGCGAAGCAGATCTAGCGGATGAATCCATCTTAGAATCACAGTTTTCTGCAGAGATTCCCATGTTGCAGGCTCCGGCATCAGCTCTGTGTGGCAGCTTCTGTAGTGACGAATTGAACTTCAGCCCCCCTCTTCCAACTTCAACTCCTAAGGTAAAAAAGGATGATGATTTTACCTTGCTTGTGACTGTGGAAAAGCTCAGTGTTCCCGTGTGTAGCTGTGAAGGCTTTATGTTGTCCCAGTTCCATCTGCACTAACATTTGTTACTGGTTTAAAATGCAGTTTTGTGTAAGATAGTGCTGGTGTCTTTTGGTTGTCTGTGTGGAAGAGAGAGGTAGCTAGAAGGTTGAGAACTTGGTTTGTGCTGTGTATAGCAAGATAAAGTACTGTGGGATACTTGTAATGTCTTCTACAAAGTGTAATTGATACTGCTTCAGAGCATATTAAAGACTGGTAACACAAAATACCTGCATCATTGTAAAGTATTTTACATGGGGAAAGATAAGGATAAAAACTTAATCTTTGCTTTTTTACTGCTTGTTAGTTAGAGTATTTACTGATTAATTTACTGTGTTCTTGAAGGAATTGTTTGTAATTCTACTGTAATAAAATCTATAGCATAACGAACCTCTGACTGCTATCACTTCTATTTAAACTTAAATGAAGGTAAGCTTATCAAGACTTACAAGGATTTATTTCTTTATTCTCACTGGTCACATGCTGTATGATTGTTTCTGTCAGAATTGTCTTTGCTTCTTTCCGTAGTTTTTCATTCTCCTTTTTCAAGCAATAGATTTTGAGTCAGTCTATAGATTTTTCTCTACTCCAGAGTCTTCCAAGTCATTTCTAGCACTGGCCGTCTTTGAAAGCAGCATTGTAGGGTTTTCTTCCAGTCTATAACCTTGAATAGAGTAGCTTCTGCTTTTTCCTTCATGCCTCAGCTACAGTATCTTCCTTTATCCATTTTGCAATATGCTGAGCCCTGACAAGGCACTGTTTGGAAAGCTAAATTTGTCTTCTAATGGCTTCTCCCTGTCTACAGAAGAGCACATCTCTGCTGTGCCAGTGGGACAGATTGCATTGTTTAACTCTGTAATTGTTATTTAAATGGATTATGCATTTTACATGCTGAGGAGCATTCTATGTGATAGACGCTGGGTTTACATTATGTATCGTGTTGAGGCTCTAGTAAGTCTTAAGTTATTTTTGATAATATTTTTTCATTTCCAATTTTATTTTTTAATTTTTTTTTAGAATCATAGTTCTGACTTTTCACTCTTCTTTGTGCATGAGTATGATGGGAGTGTTCTCTTCAAGTAACACTTCATACTGTGCAGTTATGAATTGCTTCAGATATAGCAAGGAAAAGGCTGATGAGAGAAGACTTTGTAAGCGAGCGAAATGTAGTAAAAAATGAAAAAGTACTGATAGAAGCTATGAGGAATGCTGAGGTATTTCAGCTATTTCTGTCTGCAAGGGCAGTTGAAATGCAGGTTCTGAATGCACTTGCCATCTCCTTAAAGATGAGTGATGAACAATAATTTTAAGTCAAAGTAATGGAAATGCTTGAACGAGGCCACATGCAGCTGTTATTGATTGCAAATTCTTGAAATTTTTTGTTATCAAAAATTAAAGCATTGATGTTTCCTTGAATGGAACAAATTGAAAATGGACATATATTGCTACTTTAACAGGCATGTATAGTGTGTGGAATAAATGTTGAATACTATCTGAGTCTTTGTAATGAATACATTCTCACTGATCTAGAAATGGATATGAAGTGGTGTTAAAAGTGCATGCCTCAGCTGTCTTTGAAACCTTAGGACATGATTTAAATAGGTTATAGTCCTGGTGTTCTGTTTGCTGAAGGCAGGAAATCATTTCATTGATTACATCATGCAGATTAGTAGTATTTAAGCCTTGCTCATTTATCTTCTCGGCTGTTACTTAAACTAGTTGTTTACAGGTGAACCTTTTTTGATCATGTCTAGAGACAGAACAAGCATGTATACACTCTGTCAAAGACGAGCAAAAAACAGTTCCAGGGCTGTTGGTGCAAAACATTGCAAAATATCCCCAAATTCTGTGAATTTTGATTTAATATATTCTGAAAAATAAACTGGAGAATCATGCTTTTTCCATTTCATGGAAACGTAATAGAAGGCTTAGTAGGATCAGTGGATAAAATCTGTGACACTTTGTAGAAATTCTTGTGGCATTTGCTTCATTTCAGGGAAGAATCCACAGTACTGGTACAGAACCTCTGCATACAGCCTCTTAGTCCATGATGAGTCTTCTTAAAACCTAATAGCCTACAGGTTTTTAAAATTAATTATTTTGGAAACTCAGCTAGAGAGGACTTGAGTATTTTTTCTTAAGCTTGTGATTATTGAAATCCCTTAAAAATACTTGAAATGGGAGACCAGGTACTCTTGGAAATCTAAACCAATTTTGTATAGAGAACTTTGTCCTGGTAATGCTGCTTTGAATAGTAGCTAAATTGCTTTGACTAGTACTGATTGCTTTGACAAGTACAGATTGCTAAACTGCGTCATTGTATTTCAGAGCTGTTACACTTCAAAATTTCAGTGCTCTTTTATTTGCTGAGATTTGAGTGTTTACTATCTTCTCCTTGTACGGAAGGGATATACAAAATGTTTCTTCTTAGATATGTGGATAATCAGATTGCATGGTTATTGTATAACCTGTTTGAAATTTTAAGTGCAAAGTGATTTGAGCGTAAAGGCCTTGAACTTCAAAATTTCTTCCACCTGAAGAAGACATTTGTATGCTTTTTAGTAAATTGCTGGAGTTTGTTGTATCTCATTTGAGAATGTGCAAGTGGACACTACTTTGCTAAGTTAGTGAAGATGGACTGAATGATGCAGCATCAAAATTTGGCCTTCAGCAATAACTTCATTTGCATTGGTTTGTAGTATTACTGGTGGATGGCAAGCTCAATATGAGCCCGCAGTGTTCCCTCGCAGCCCAGAAAGCTCATTCTGGGCTGCATCCAAAGAAGCGTGGCCAGCAGGGCAAGGGAGGTGATCCTGCCCCTCTGCTCTGTGCTGGTGAAAGCCCACCTGGAGTGCTGCATCCAGATGGGGAGTCCTCAGTGCAGGAGAGATATGGACCTGTTGGAGCGCATCCAGAGGAGGGCAACAACAATGATCCAAGGGATGGAACACCTCCCCTGTGAGGACAGACTGAGAGAGTTGGGGCTGTTCAGTCTGGAGAAGAGAAGGCTTCAGGGAGACCTGAGAGCAGCCTTTCAGTATCTAAAGGGGGCTGCAAGAAAGAAGGGGACAGACTCTTTTTAGCAGGGTCTGTTGTGATAGGACATGGGGAAATGGTTTCAAACTGAGAGAGGGGAGATTTAGCCTGGATATCAGGAAAAAGTTTTCTACACTAAGGGTGGTGAAGCACTGGAAGAGGTTGCCCAGAGTGGTGGTGTATGCCCCGTCCCTGGAGACCTTCAAGGTGAGGCTGGACAGGGCTCTGAGCAACCTGATCCAGCTGTAGATGTCCGTTTAAAGGTCCCTTCCAACTCAAGCAATTCTATGATTCTATTCCATGATTATAAAATGGAAGATGTTGTCTCAGAAATCAAATAAATTCTATAGTGAAATGCCCTAGGAAGATGCTGACGTTAAAAGAGATGCGTTTAAATTCTTTGAGATTAAATTCTGGAAGATTTGTTTTTGTTCAAGAATTTAGCTTGGAATATACATTTTAGTTATATTAGAAAATAATGTTGTCTCCTGTTTTCAACAGGTTGATGAAGAGGTGTTTGCAAGTGTTGCATCTGATTGCCATATCTCTACCAAGAATCCGTACAAGATGGATCTGAGTGAGAGAGTGAGAGAGCAAAAGTCTGTAGTGGGCAAAAGCCTGGAAACTGCACCTTCTTTTACTAAAAAGGATCTTCTGTCTCTGGATGTTTCGAATATCAACCAAAATGAAAGTGTAAACACAACAGCTTGGACTGGATCTCAGACAACAGCAGAACTTGCACAAAATACAAGCCTTGCTACTAACATGCAGCTTGATGCCACTGGAAAAGTAAAGAGTGTTTTTTTTTTAATAATAAAAAACAAACGAGCTATGGAAAGACATTATTAAACCATAGAATCTGCTTGAAATTGGCACTGGCCAACAACAACATGTGGTTCTTTGTTCGCAAATGTCAGGAGTTAAGTGTGGTAGCTCACACCAAAACATAAGAGTTTAGTAGACTTAGCCAAAACAGGAGATAATTTATGGCTTCAAGACAGTAATAATCCAGAGACTGGAGATTATGCATGTATTTAAAAGTCTCCTCATACCTCACAGTACTATACACTGCTGGAGCTCAGTGTACTCATTGGGCAGACCAGGGGTTCAGAGCAAGGCTTTTCTGTTAACTTCTGCAGAGATGTGGGCATGTGAAGGAGGTTCACAGCTGAAAACCGGGTGTTGGAAGCAGGTGGGGAGTGATATGACAGTCATACATCCAGGTACACATGCAGGGTTCTACAGATCCTCTAACACACTAGCCTGTGATGCCAGAGTCTGCAAGTACAGTCTTTCTTTATATGACAGTGACTATGAGGTGCTTTTGCTCTTTCCATCCAGTGATTAAGGCACTCTTAAAAGAGTTACAATTTCATATTAACTTCGTTACTTTAGCATTAGCAGATTGTCAGGCATCTCAGGTGTGGAAGTCAGCAAGACATTGAATTTAGTTCACTAATTTAATTTAAGAGCGTAAATAATGTCCCTAAATTAACAACATACTTTGCAATAGATTTAGTAGGTTACATACTGAAAAGACATATGTCTGTTTGACCTTTGAACTTTTCCCATGATTGTATAGGGAATCTTTATTAATTGTACTCGTAGCTTTGGTAAAAGGTAAGATGAGCTGAGGTCTGTGTCCACTCATATTTCTGTATCGGTATTCTGAACTGATGCTATTTTCCTTTGTGTTAGGATCAAATGTTTCCGGAGTCGAGCTGCTTGCTACCTATGGAGGGAAGTTCTGCAACCCGAAATACTTTCAAAAATATATTTGAGAGGAACATCACTATTGCAAAAGGCAATTCAAGTCTAGGTAAATGAGCTAACATTTTTGTAACCTGTTCAGCAGCATGACTTTCTGGTTTTCCCCAGTGTTTCCTGTTCTGTGAGTAAAGACTAAGCATTTTTATTTTAGCGGCAAAAGCATAACACAGTACTCATCTTCATTCCTTTTTCTTTCTTTGGCTGTGATGGCGGTGCATTCATGTGCTATCCCTTTTAACAGAAAATAAAGTGTCCACTCTCACCGAGCATTTTTTTTTTTTTTGGATAAAGGAATTTAGTCAATCCTAAATGTTAATAGTAAAGTTTTAATATATTATTTTTATGTGTCTATATATAATACAGTGGAAAAACAAGATAGTGCCAACAAGTGCTATGTTTTGAGATGAAAAACCTTTGGTCAAAGAGCTTAGATTTGAATGTATGTGGACATGAAATCATCTCGTTTTCTGAGAATGGTCTAAAGAATCTAAACAAGCTGTTCGCATTCTTGCTACTGATATTTTACTTGTATCTTAAGTTTCAGTAGTTCTAAAAATCAGATAATTAATATATTTAGTAGATTGTTTTTTTTTTACGTCAAAAATATCATTTTGTAGAGGATTTCAGATTTTTAAAGATCTGCAATCTGCAGCTTCCTAACCATACTAACTAGGAATGTATTGTAACAGTAACAGGCACAACAGGTTGAAGCATTTCTGGGGTCCTGTTCAGGTTCCTGTTGAGGCTGTGGGTGCATTGACCCTAGGGTGAGCACAAGCACAGGAATCTCACAGCCAGTCCAGAGAAGGTTTTTGGGTAGGAGGCAGCTGTTCCCCTCTGGGCCAGTGTGTTCATTTGCTATGATTAGGGTACGGGTGCTTTTCCTTCTGGACAGTTGCATGGTCTTGAAGCCTTTCTGGCATTGGTAGGGTGGGAGTTTGTGTAGATGCTGGCTGTTTGCAGTGGCTTCTAATATAATGGAAGATGTGCTGTCCATAGACAGCACCATCAGAGCAGCCCATGGTCCCGTTTTGAATAAAATGCCATCATTCATAACTTCTTTATTGTGCTAAAGTGGATGAGATGCTGTGATACTGTAATACAGTGAGCACTTCTGTACAGGACATGTCACAGCGGACACTACCTGGCAAATCGTAAATATAAAACTCCGTTCACTGGTATCACTGTGTTCTTTCATCAGTTTAATATTAAGTTCATCAGTTTAATATTAAGTGCCATCACGAATATGGGTTTTGCCGTTTTTTCCAAAAGATGAACTGTGATTTCTGCATACCAAAATAGAGAGGTGCATGTATGCCTGTGTCTAAGAAGCTTACTGGACAGTTTATGGCTAATCAGGACAACCCTCTTCTTGTAACTTGGACAGCAGTGTTGATCTCAATTGCAAGTGAATGTGAGGAACCAACACTGCTAAGAGATTTTGTATTTCTGGGAGAATTCCAAAAAGCACAGTTGAAAATCTTGTTTAATACTGTTCTTTAAATGGTTGCAGTATTTATTTGATTTTATTTTTGTCCTCTGAGACAGAAGGATAGGCAGATGTTTACAAGGCTTGCTGGATCTGGTAGCCTGTGGGTTACAGCAGCTTTCTAAACTCTGTTCGGCCAGTTGCTATTGTGTAGTCTGTCTCCTAGGGTCTAAGTTCCCAGATTAAAGTGTTCAGTTTTTGTCTTCTGGAACTCTGTTTATAGATAAATGGTTAGAATTTTCTCATATCAGCATATTTGGAGGCTTTACTTTGGGTAGCTATCACCTTGAAGATCATCTTCCTTCCACTCAATCTGGTTTGCAAAAACAGAACTGCACTCGCGCTACTTACTAGCTTGAAGTTTGCATGCAAAAACAGGAGAACACAAGTGGCTTGCTCACTGCATCCTCCTTCAGTAAATCCTGCTCTAAAAGGCACTCTTCTTCAGTTGCTTTTTCTTTATGGGAAAGCTTTTAAGTTCATCAGTGCACAGACAGGAATAAAAATAAGTTTGACAGCGATGAGGCAGTGGAAGTCCACAGTGATGCTGAGATGGAGAAGACAGTGTTGGGCCTGCAGGTACCTTTCCTTTGCCTTTGTGAAGAACAGTTTTTCCTAGGAGTGTCATCAGTGTTGATATCATGAGACCAGCTGTCCTGAAGGTAATGCTGAGAATTCATACATGTAAGAACAGTCAGGAATACATATGAAACCCGGCACCAGAAGTCCCTGTGGGCTCCCCATAGGCAAGAAGAGGGAAGACCATTTCTATCTCATTTCCAGTTAGTAGAAGGAATGCAGAGTTAAATGGTGCCTATAAACCTCAGGACCTAGTGTCCTGCTGTGCCACAGGTAGGATTGCCTTGTACATTGAATAAAGGACTGTATCTGTCAGTTGTACGTGGGCTATTGTGGAAGTCAGGATGCTCTTCTGAGCTTGGGCAATTGGCTGCATTAATTTTTTGCAGAAAATTATGGATGTGCAGTATCGCCCCATGCTCATAGTTAATTGTTTAATCTTTTAAATTTCTTTCCCAAAAGAACCATCATAAGCAAAACTGGCATGTGGCAAATGAATTGAGTGAGCAGCCCAGAAGAGTTACAAATCTGACTGTTTTTGTTGCTTTTTGTTGCTTTTTTTTTGTTGTTGTTGTATCTGTTTGATTTTTTGGTTTATTTTCTGCTTTTTTATGTTATTCCTGATACATGAAATGACATAAGGTAAAGTCAAGATAATGTGTGTGTGATTTGTAACTCCTGTCTCTTGTTGGCGAGATGGAAACACAAGGGAATGTGGGCAATGTTGGGCTTTTGGCAGGTCAGGTTGCTGTTACTTACTTTCACATCCTCATACAATGTTTCTTTCCCTTGTCACTCAGGGTTAGCGCTGGAAATTGGTATTAACTGAACCTGTTTGCCTTTTTCACTATAGGGATGACAGTAAGTTCCGATAAAGATGGCTCAGGAATGATAGTTCGTAGTGTCATCCATGGAGGCTCAATAAGTCGTGATGGACGGATTAGTGTGGGAGACTGCATCCTGTCCATTAATGAAGAATCAACCACTAACTTGACCAATGCACAAGCCCGGGCTATGCTAAGGAGGCATTCGCTCATTGGACCAGACATAAAGTAGGTACAGTCAGATCATAAACTCCGGTAGGAAAAGGCTGATAATCAAAATTTGGTCAGATTTATGCATACTTTCTAAATCAGAATTTTCTTTGGCTTTGTAATACATATTTACCATGTCAGATTAATAATTTTCTATCAAATTACAGCTTCATGAGTTTGAAAGATAAAATCACTTGTGTAAGAAATCACTTTCTCAGAAAAGTTAGCTCTGTGATTAGGTAGTCATTATTGTTACTGCTTTACCTAGTTTACTCAAGGAATAGGATCTGACAGATT
Organism: Alectura lathami; assembly: GCA_013399715.1. Classification (NCBI taxonomy): domain Eukaryota; kingdom Metazoa; phylum Chordata; class Aves; order Galliformes; family Megapodiidae; genus Alectura; species Alectura lathami. The sequence continues at coordinate 167,987 of VXAV01011289.1, read as the reverse complement.
TTTGCATTTGCAGTATGNTGTGAAAAAAAAAAAAAAAAAAAAAAAAGTCAGTATGTCTGTGATTAAGCAGTCTGTTTTGTGAAGTCACTTCCAGGTTTTCATTAGTACACATGAAGGAGCTGTTGCTTAAATGCACAAATGGCTGTTATTTGGACTACTGCTTAAAATATGAAGTATTTAATAGTCTTAAAAAATCCACTTGCTTAATGAGAAGGTTTATTCTTCTTGAGTTCAATTTATGGAATTTTAATTTTTCAGTAAAGTTCATTTTTTTGTAACTGTCACAGCTGTGGAGTTAACTGATATATCCAGTATTTAAAACTCAAGAGTTCTTGAGCTTATGGACAGTGCTCCAGACCAGTCAGTGCTAAGCTAACAGCTCGATAAACTAATAGAGGTCTTTTTGAAGTCTAAGGTAAACTCGACTTGGTCAGGTCTGATCATGAAATTACTGGAGCCATTGTTAGTAGAAGCTTCTGTTGGTTAAGGGAGCAGCCTTGGACATGATCAGTTCAGTCTCAGAGTGGTGGCAGGTGACTGTAGTTTCTGTCCATTCAAAATGAGCTGCAGGGTATTTCCTTCTTTCTTGGAAGTTTGCTGACTTTGAAGAGACATGGAATTTTGAGAAGAGGTAGTCAAGGGGTCTTTACTGTGAGCAGCAGGTGTAATTGTCTGCCCCATAGCTGTCACGCATTTAGGATTAGGATTTGATACAAGCTTGCTTAAGTGCTGGGTTCTGCTCATGTAGTGAATTACATTTATTGACAATGCTGTTGTGAATATCATAGAATGATAGAATCAATAAGGTTGGAAAAAACCTCTAAGATCACCTAGTCCAACTGTCAACCCAACACCACCACGCCCTCTAAACCATGTCCCTCATTGCTACATCTACACATTTCTTGAACACCTCCGGGGAAGGAGACTCCAGCACCTCCCTGGGCAGCCTGTTCCAATGCCTGACCACTCTCTCAGAGAAGTTTTCCCTAACATCCAATATTAGCAAATCAGTGTTGATAAAACATGATATTGATTATTCTTGAAAGATTTCAAGCTACTATAATTACAACTTCCGTGACTGAAGACAGTTGGTATGTGTGCATGTGTCTGTACATCTGCTTAGATACACAAATGTTACAGCATGATTTTTTTCTGTGAAGATTCTTTTCTTAGTGCTGTGATAAAACAAAGATGTGTTCATTTTTTATGCTTATCCTTTTAAAATTGCTCCATTTTTTTTCACTATATGAATTAAGATTTGTTTATAGTCAGTCTTTTTCCAGGTACATTGGCAATATTTAAATCTCACATTAGATGTGAACATTCAGATGCCCCAGAGAAAAGTACATCACCTCCTTCTGTAAGAACTTCTGAGATATTCACATTCTCACTTAAGTTTTGGCTTTCATTTTACATTTATGTTCTTCAGTGCATTCCCATGATAAGAGTTTAAATCAAATGTTGCACTCCAGGCAAGTGGAATACCAAATCCTTTTGTATTTTCCAAAGGAATCTTGCAAGAATAAGGACAGGGCTACATAGTTTCGATACAAACCTACTCCGTCAGCATAATTAAGTTTCCAGTAACTTGCTCTGTCAGGAGAAATACAAGACCCTAGAGGTGATCCTAGAAATAGATTTTTTTGGTGTCATTCTTGGGAAATAAGCATGTGCAGCCCCTCAGATGTGGTCATCTGGTTCCTTTATCCATACAGGACTGCAAAGTTAGCACCTTAACTATTATGCTGAAGTTTTTTTTGGGTAACAGGGTGGCCCCAAAAACGGATTTAAGCAGGAATACTTTAATTTTGTAGCTGTGTTTCAGTGGCAAACATTGTTTGCTGAGAACACATACTACTCTTACTTGCTATGTAATGACTTTATTTTATTTCATTAAAGGATATTTGACTTTGATAGTTCAGGAATCAGCAGTCTGAATTCCACATTGAGATATTCTTTTACTTTTCCACTTTGTTTGTGAAAAACAGATGTGTGGCCTTACCAGAATACATTCTGTTTCACTTCTCACTGCACCTTGCTAGGATCTCTTGTGTTTCTGTAATAATGGGCAGCGTTTTTCGTTCAGCAACAGCTGCTGGTAACATCTGTCAGATAATTACCAATCTGAATCAGGGTTCATCTGCCTTAAGCTAAAGTGTGGAGATGAATTCCTGATCAAGAAATAAAAGACCGCAATTCCATTTTCCATGCTTGTTAGTAATCACTGCTATAGACAGTAATAAAGATGGAATGTTTTCTGGGGGAGGTGTAAATGAGGTGGAGGTCAAACAAAACAAAAAATGGAGGAAGCCAAAAAAAAAAAAAAAAAAAAAAAAAACAACACCCCTACAAAAAAAAAAACAAAAC
>VXAV01011289.1:141602-152839 GCA_013399715.1 Alectura lathami | reverse complement strand
TGAGGGGCCAGCTTCTGTTGCTAGAGATGCATGTGTGACAGGCTGATTTCTGAGGGCAGAATGTGGTCCCCTCTGTTGGAATTGGTACTAACAATTTTCTCACCCTTTTTACAAAGTAGCCTTGCTTTTACTTTTGTTTCAGCATTTCCTTGAACATCAAACATACTCAGACCACTGTCTGCATTCACAAAAGTACAGAAACAAGTGCTTTAATTCTCATCACATCACAGTGGCTTGCAGTTCATTGCTTATCTGTCAGAATGTAGCCATATGTCTACAGGGTATAGATCTTCCAGAGCACATTGACAGAAGTTTATTTACTTATTTATGTATTTTCCACATAGTTTTCAGAAACGCATTATCATTTACAAAGAGTATCAGTAAAGTAATCTGCTAATTTTGATTTCGGACCACAGTGACAACTGTTAGGTCTAGTGATCTAGTCTGCTCGCACAGTTTCCTGTTTTTTTCTGTGTATAGCTTTTCTGTTTATAGCTTTCTAGGTAAAACTCTAGGAAGCATGGTAAAAACGTACAGTGTGTCTAGAACTGGTTTCCCTTTCACCCCTGGTTGAGACAGAGGTCTGTCACCAACTTTTCTCCTTGTTGAATACTTAAATTTTTGTTATGACAAAACAGTTTTGCTTTCAATAAGTGGTGTTCCCACCCTACTCTGATTCTGATGGGTAAAAATTTATTTGCTGTAATTTTGCTGCCTCAGTTGAGGTTTATATTTTAGAGTATAGTTTGCAAAAATTGTGAATGTTTCAGTGATGCAGGATATGCATGGCTTTAGATTTCAAGCACAGACCAACAGGGCTGGTATAGTGACAGAAAAAAAAATGCATGGCATTTTTATGGAATTTAAATGTAAACCATTGGCTTGGGTGCCATTTTAAGACTTACCAGGCTTTTGACATTTAATGACTTATTTAATCTCTTTGTGAATGAAAGGATATTCTTCTTCAAGTAACAGCAGAATGAGGGAACTGAAATACAGCATTTGCATTTTTAAGTGTTTGGGGTGTACAGAGAATGAAGGTAACTCATTCTCACTGTGAGATAAAAATTTCCTGAAATCTCAGTATCACAAAGTTGTTAACTTTTGTTTTTTCAACACCTTAAATTGAAAGTGGATTAAAGTCATCCGAGGTGTTACACTGTGCTTTTTTGCCTCTGGTGAAGAAAGGTTTCAGTGTTTTTGACTTCCAGAGACTTTGTCTGAGATGTTGTATTCAAGCTTGGTAGTGGAGATGGTAAAAACTGAAATGGTTCGAACAGGGCTGTGAAGCAAGTGCAACACCTGAGCACCCTAGTTCTTAAAATGCTCTTGTTTATTAACAGCTGATGGATAAACTTCAAAGTGACAATGTTCAGACATGAATTCCTTGCTCACATGTTTACTTTGAGCAAGTGAAATAGTACAAAACAGTTAGCTATATCGCTGATCAGAGTCCATGTTCTTCAGGGAAACTGACATGGATGGAGGATTGCCAAGTAGTGGATTTTTGCATTTAAACATTACATATTGCCGTAGTCATATGTGTTTATGCATCTGACTTTCTGTGAACATGAATTGATTACGCCCATCAAGGCCAGAAGTGTTTTTCTCTTTTGTGGTTTAATCCGTGTCTTCCTTTACTTGATCTCCCTCATGCAACTTACAGGAAATCAGTAAATATGACTGAAAAAGTCTGGTTGCTGTGGATTTCTTCAGTTAACTGTTTGATTTTGCTTTTAAATTGTATTTTCAGTTAATGGCCCAGTTACTTTTTTTCTGGAGGCATTTTTGAAAGTACTTAGTTCTTTGTTTCAGCTCCCTTTTCTCCTATTTGGCTTCCAAAGCATATCACAGAAAAAAAATACATGGCAGCTTTTAGAAATAAAATACAGTAGGAGTCTTTTACAAATATGGCATTAAAAAGTAACTTGAGCCTTCATAAGAGGCATATATAGTGGCACATAAAACTTTACTGAATTGGGCTTTTATTGTCAGTTCTATTTACTGCTGAATACATTTTGGAGTGAAGTTATTTCCTACTTTGCCTAGTGTTTGTTTCCATCTTTGATCTCTTGCAGCCTTTCTGTGCCATGTTATTCATTTAGAATGCCAGCTGCTTGGTATTTAAACTTCAAAGCCGTAGTCATTGCCATTTTGGTGTTTTTTTGTTACTATCTTGCCTTACACACAGTCTGCATTTGCTTAGCCACTGCATTTTTCTTATTCTCCACAGGCATTCAGTCATTCAGATTCAGAGACAGAAAAGACTTCACTTTGTAACTTGCCTCTGCCTCCTCCTTCCGCATTTTCAGGAGGAAGCAGTGATGTTGCACAGTCCTCTTCCAGCAAAGTCGCAGAGGATGTAGAGAAGGAGGATGAGTTCGGTTACAGCTGGAGTAAGTTATCCCTGCTGATAATTTTTCAAATACTCATTGCTGAAATAGCATTGTAGCAGAAGATATGAGGTATCCAGTTTGAACTACTTCATCCTCATGTGTTTTGTGGTTTGAGTGTTAAGTGTTGCTGTCTGCTTTCAGTTGTGGTTGGTCAGAGGCACATAGTAAAACAGAATAATAATTTGTTCTTCTAAATTGCATATCAGTCTCTTTGTTTCTCCATGGTCCAGATTCACTTTTTGTATGTTGGTCTACTTCCAGAATTTCAGTTACCCTAGATAAGTGATGGCTGTAATATATAATATCATAATTCCTGTTACCTGAAAGTGTTATTAGAGGAAAGATTGCTTTTATATGTGACGTCTTTTTTATTTTATTTTATTTTTTTAAGAAAAGTTTTAATGCTTTCTCAAGTTAGAAGGAAAGCAAGGAACTAGAAATCACCTAAGACTTAGCTGAAATGAAAATGCGGTGTACAGTTAAGATTTTCTCATCCAGTCTGGAATTCTGCTGTCAAATACTGTCCATTGGACAAATAACTTTCCCAGTGTTTTGTAAGACTTTCTAATGTAAATCCAACCTCTGCTTCCCACACCTTTACATTTAGAAAAGATCATGCAGCGCTATGGAAATCTGCCAGGGGAACTACACATGATTGAGCTGGAAAAAGGAAAGACTGGTCTGGGACTTAGTCTTGCTGGTAACAAAGACCGGTCCAGGATGAGTGTCTTTATAGTGGGAATTGACCCAAATGGAGCAGCTGGCAAAGATGGCAGGTTACAGATTGCAGATGAGTTACTAGAGGTGAGTTTTTGCAATTTATACTGAAAACAAAGCATACTGACTCAAAATGCACTAAAATATTAAATTCTTGCTGTAATATGTGTTCTTCAGGGGACCTTGAAATCTCTGAGGTATCAAGGTTGACTTCACGGTGCTACCAAATTTTCATTCTGTTGTATGGCAGATAGTAGCAGCGGGGATTTTTCTTTTTTCCTAGTTACAGTAGTACTGAGTAAAGAGTGTGTATTTGTGTATTTAAAGTGGATAAAAACAGGAGAGACAGTAATTTCTGCGTCATGGAGATATATGGAAGGGCAATGCATTTTAGGCTGTGGAAAACATAGAAGTCACATAGTCCATCCATCTGGAGTGCTCCAGATTTTCTGATTATTTCTCAGTCTACTGGAAGCGTGATAATATCAGAATGTTTTTATCTTGTGTTACATATGAAACAGAAATTGATTAGGGGAAACAGGAACAGATGTTTTTGTATCATGGACTCTTGCGACATTTGGGCTGTTTTCTAGTGGCTTTTTGAACAGAACCAACACTTCATGTCCAGTTAACATTCTCAATATGTTAGGAATATGATGTTTGTTTATTTATTGGTACTGGTCGGGGCAGTCCCAGGTTTGTGTACACACTGGGAGAAGAACTGCTTGAGAGCAGCCCTGTGGAGAAGGACTTGGGCGTTGTGATTGACGAAAAGCTGGACATGAGTCGGCAGTGCGCTCTTGCAGCCAGGAAGGCCAATGGCATCCTGGGCTGCATCAAGAGAGGGGTGGCCAGCAGGGAGAGGGAGGTGATCGTCCCCCTCTACTCTGCCCTTGTGAGACCTCACCTGGAGTGCTGTGTCGAGGCCTGGGGCCCCCAGTACAGAAGGGATGTGGAGCTGTTGGAGCGGGTCCAGAGGAGGGCCACCAAAATGATCAGAGGGCTGGAGCACCTCTCCTGTGAGGAGAGGTTGAGGGAGTTGGGATTGTTTAGCTTGGAAAAGAGAAGGCTCCGGGGAGACCTCATTGCGGCCTTCCAATACTTGAAAGGACCTTACAGGCAGGAGGGCGACCGACTTTTTACACAGGTGGATAACGGTAGGACAAGGGGCAATGGACTAAAACTGAAAGAGGGGAGGTTTAGGTTGGACATCAGGAAGAAATTCTTCCCTGAGAGAGTGGTGAGACGCTGGCACAGGCTGCCCAGAGAAGCTGTGGCTGCCCCATCCCTGGCTGTGTTCAAGGCCAGGCTGGATGGGTTCCTGGGCAGTTTGATCTAGTGAGCTAGTGGTTGGCAGCCCTGTCCACGGCAGAGGGGTTGGAACTAGATGATCTTTGAGGTCCCTTCCAACCCAAGCCATTCTATGATTCTATGATTGCAGCAGTTCAACTGATATTGCATGTGGATGCAGTCTCTGCTATGGCCTGCTCCAGTCTAGTAGTGATAGTTAACATTACCTTCACAGAACTGCTTTTTGTAACTTCAAAATTGTACATTGAGGTATCTAACGATGCAGTGAGGAGGTGGTACAGGGGAAGAATGATGGGACTGAAGAAAGCATAAGAGTGACACTGAGAGCATATAGACTGGCAGTGGCAGACTGGGAGAGAATGTAGAGGATTTGTGGTACTGTGGACCTGACCTCATGCCCGTCATTTGCAGTGTGTACTGGATGGTTCTCTTAAATCTGTTTTTTAGAAGTTTTAAAATCTTAAAGTTGCAGATGCTGAGTATCCTTAAAACACATTGAAACGTAATCTGACTGAGTCATCTGTCTTGTAAAACCTTGCTTACTGTCTGTGTTGTTAGGCATGCTGATGGTAAGAAATTTTCAGCCTCTTCTGAAAGGGCAATCTTAGCTGAGCGTCCTCATGTTTTCAAGTTGCAGTCCACCAGCTGTGGTGGATTGTGCCCCATCCCCCAGCTTACAGCCTGACTATGTTTCTTCACAAGCACAGTGCAAACACGGGAAGCACTAGTGCATCTGGATTGCCACCACCAGTGTGAATGGTAGGGCTCAGTGTCCCTGTGACAGTGCCTAGTATGGAAGTCCCTCAGCCTGCATGGAATCTGAGGGACGGCTGCACTCTAGACGCAGTTCAGTGTCTTGCTTCTAATGCTCCCTGTTTGAGGCTTCTCCTCTTCTGCTAGTGCTGCCTTGGTGTGTGTTGTGTTATTTGCCCTGTATGTAGGTCCAAGCTGTCCTTTTAAAATCATTTCCCCATTCTTACAATGGACTTCCCCACTGTTCTTTTCCATTTGCAAGAACAAACACAATTAATAAAACCTTAGCAAATTGTGGTCTTATTCTGCAAGCGCACACTAATATCTCCAGTCATATCTGAACCGTGTGAGCTTCAAGGTCTTTCAATGAGTCTGCTCTGCCAAATGAAAGCAATGACTATGAGGTCATATGTTTAGATTGTAAATGCACCAGCATTCACATTGCAATGCGTAAGGTGCATTGCTCAGAACTGAGATTCAATAAATAGTAGTGATCTTGTCATTGGGTGTGTCGATATACATATTTATTTGGTTTGGTTTGAATTTCTTATAGCCCTACTTTATTGCTCCATGAGTCACAGGATGAAAATAGGTGGTATAACCCAGAGAATGATGTTTTTAGCGCTGTGGCAGTGTTAGACTGCAATTAAACTGCAAGAAATTTTATACTGTAAAAGTAAGTGAAAGCAGAACACAACATACTTAATTTTAAGAAAATTGCTGCTTTAGCCAGGTAATAGATTTTTTGAGGCTTATAAATTAAAGTGTAAGAAAATTAAAATATTTTGAGAAATAGTTACATCTTTCCTTTATGTAGATAAATGGGCAAATACTCTATGGAAGAACTCATCAGAATGCTTCATCAATAATCAAATGTGCTCCATCTAAAGTAAAAATAATCTATATCAGGTGAGTTCTGTTTAAAAGTTTTGTTAAAAAAATGTATTTTAACACACTCAAGTTCTTGCATAAAGAGTCTTTTGTTTTATTTTTAATTTCTGGCGAGGTTGGTATGCTTTTGAGCACAGTTAAATGTATCTTGGGTTTTCTGTTTCGATATTCACATTGTTTTTGCCAAAAATAAAGCAGAGCAAAGAGTTAAACTTAAACTTGCTATAAGAAATATGGTGTTGCTTTACTATATGCTATAACTGAATCTCTTGTAGAAATAAAGATGCAGTAAATCAGATGGCTGTTTGCCCTGCAAAGTCAATAGAGTCTTCACCTTGTGCTTCAGAGTCACTTCAAAAACAAGAGGTAAACTAATTTTTCTTTTTTCTCATTTGACTGCGATACTGACATTGCTCTAGATAGAGGGATGCCTTGTCTGCTTAGCAAATATTACAAAAGATGAAGAAAAACAATGGAAAAATAGTAGAGATTTTGGTACAAATGCTAAATTTGATGTACCCAGTTCTGTTTTACTTTATGTTTGTCTGAACTAAGAAGTAAATCTAATACTTCTGTGACTAGGGTTAAAGCAATTTAAATAGATCTATAAAATGACCAGACCCATTTTAAGTGTTTGCATGCCATTTCATTTTGATGAAAAATGTTGATAATGGCTGCTCACAGTTGTGTTTTCATTATTAGATTGATCTCAGTGCTGCAAAGTCCAGTGTTTCTTCTGACTTCAGTTCATATAAAAATATTCAGTATGTGGAACTCCCTAAGGTATGTGCTGTTGAATTGACACCAGTCATGTTTGGTACCTCATGGCAAAGAAACTTCGTCCCTTACTTACCAGATGTCAGACTAGAGGTTTCTAGGATCCTTTTGTTCTTCCTTTTTGATGAGTGAACAAAAAACTTTCCTGATTTCATGACTATCTTTGGAAATCTCATGAGGCTTTTTACTATCACATGAAGTTGCCAAGTGCTCTGTGTCTCTGGAAGAAGAGATTTTGCTGGAACTGTGCACCTAGAAGAAAATGGCCAAGTGTTGTGTAACTACAAAACTACCAAATGAGGAGTGGAAAACCTACTCCTGCTTACTGGCATGGAGTTGCAGTTCAGTGGACATAAGGGTAGAGTGTTGGTAAGCTTGTCTGCTTGGAAGGTACCTCACTTGTTATCCAGGATATTATCTTACAGATAAAGGTATCTGTATACCTATACGGATGATTTAATTCTTTCTAAAAGCACTGAGGAAGTTTCACTCTGTGGCATTTACTAATTTCAAAGGATTAACATGCATTTTCCTCTTCTCTGTGTTTTCGTATTTTTTTCTGTGGTTACAAGTAGTGAATTTAAGCTATATCACGAAGTTTTATTTGCCTGTGGTCTATAGTTTCCAAATGTTCTGTGCTGCTGCTAAGAAGGCTAATGGTATTCTAGGCAGCATTAGGCAGGCCAAGAGAGATGATCCTTTCCCTCTAGCCAACATTGGTGAGCCAGCACCTGGGGTACAGTTCTGGATGCCTCAGTACAAGAGAGGCATGGACATACTGGAAAGAGTCTGGTGGAGGGCCAGCGATATGATGACATGACTGGAGCACCTCTCCTCTAAGAAGAGGCTGAGACAGCTGGGACTGTTCAGCCTGGAGAAAAGGAGGCTCAGGGGAGATATTGACAATGTGTACAAATACGTGAAAGGAATGCAAGAAGAGGATGATGGAACCAGGTTCTTTTAAGTGGTACCCAGTGCCAGAACAAGATGCAGTGGGCACAAACAGGAACCCAGGAGGTTCCATCTGGACATCAAGAAGCACTTTCTGGGGGCATCTTCAAAAGCTGTGTGGACATGTTTTTGGTCAGCCTGCTCTAGGTGTCCCTGCCGGAGCAAGGGAGTTGAACAAGATGACCTCCAGAAGTCCCTGCCAATCTCAACCTTTCTGTGATTCGGTAATTCTTATGCCTGTTGGTAAATTTAACAACTGAATCACAGTTTACCTTCAAAGTTTCAAAAGGAATGGGTTTGAATTTAGAATTGCTTCAGATATATCTTGATAGCCAATATAATGTTTGTAGGTTGGGAAAATTTGCTATTTCAGAAATAGTTTAGTTTAAAGCAAAACACTGATTCATTGTGATGACCCAAATTTCTGTTATGTCTGCAAACGTCACTAGTCTTTAGTTTAGTGAATGTATTCTAACATTTTGAAAAATGCACTACCTAACTATTTGCATATTTCTGTTTACTCCAGGATCAAGGAGGTCTGGGGATTGCCATTAGTGAAGAAGACACAGTTAATGGAGTAGTTATTAAGAGCTTAACAGATCATGGTGCAGCAGCAAAGGTGTGAAAATATTTAAAATCCATATGGGACTAAAAAAGAATCATTTTTGGAGTAGTGTCCAGAGTTTATATATATATATATATATATTTTTTTTTTCTATTTTGTTTCCAGGATGGAAGAATCAAAGTTGGGGATCAGATCCTGGCCGTGGATGATGAAATCGTTGTGGGCTATCCAGTAGAAAAGGTGCTTCTGAAGTGTCAGAAATATAGCAGAAATCACACCTCTAAGTATAGGAGATGATTATGTCTCAAATAATCTAGTAAGATGTTTGTGGCTACTCTAACTTCATTTTCAAAGCTGTCTAGAGAACCAAAAATCCACAGGCTTTCTCTGGATAAGGAAACTACTGCAGAATAAGCTGAGCTTTAAATGCAGACTTTAGTTGCTATTTTGTATTAATGCACTACAAAGATAGGCTTCCTCTTCAATATAGATGTGATTTATTTTTTCCCTGTAGTTCAGATCTCATGAATCAGAGGCACTTAGCAGAGGGATAAAAGGCACGAACTGTCACTGAATATTGTCTCTCCATAGCTACTCCACTTTGAAAGTATTAGAAACAGTAAAATTTACGTCTCAATTTTACATGAGTGAGTTGCATCAGTGGTAAATCAGATCATGAACTGTATTTATACATGGGGATTGTCTATAACAAACACCTTGTTATGTTCCGAGACTTATATTTCAACCCTTTGGAGATGACTATTTCCATTCCTAAATAAGATTTATTTCTAACTTCCTGCTCGCCAGACTCAGTTTAGGTTCTGTAATGAATCAAGGAGGGCTTTTTTCTAGCACCTGCCTTATTACCAAGAAAGGTGATTCTTTAGGCATAAGAATATCACTTTCCATTTGTTCAAGAGCCATTAGCAGAGTATCTGTCTTACTCTCTGACAGCTCTGCTGTCCCTGAAGCAGTAAATATGTAAGTAGTACTGAAATTGTCTACAGGGAAGTGGGTAGGACTTGACAGAAAAGTTAGAGAGACTGAGTAAGGTTTCATTTCTGAAAAAAATAATCAAAATTCTACTGAAATCTAAAGGCTTGGGAGGATGTGATGCCTTTCCATGAGATAGCAGTGAGCTTTGAAAGCTTTTCACTATCTCATAAAACTTGAACATGTGTTTGTTCCAATCCTGTGATATGTCCCAGTATTATTCTTTTCCTCCTGTACTTCGTATGTTTTCAGGTTTTCCTTCTACCTGTACATCTCATTAAGGAGCTAGGATGGCACAAAATAGTGCATTGACAGAAAACAATGGATTCTTTGGCGATGACTATTGTAGGGTTGCAGTTGGGCTCCACCCAAGCATTAAAAGTCAACAGTAGCTTTCTGATCTTCCTACTAATTCCTATAAATGTAGTACTTTGTCCGGAGGAACCATCACAGATAGCTGCATTCCCATCTGGTACATTTTGTCAGTTTCGTGAAAGCTAATTGAATAACATCATTCAGGTCAGGCCCACAAACACCAGTATTTGTATTTGTTAATTGCCAAGAAAACCAGCAGGATTGTGACTTCTACCAGTTTAGAAGGCAGTTCTTTTGCCATAGTTTTGTTTTGCAACTGACTGTCCAGCTACATTCTTCACCAGCTTTTCTCTTTATCATTCAGTTTATCAGTCTCCTGAAGACATCCAAAACCATGGTGAGACTTACAATCAACTCAGCCGAGGCAGATAGCCTGACAGTAGCACCGATCACTTCAAGCACTGCCTCAGCAGAGAAGAGGACTATCCAGCCACCAGCAACTGTCCACTCTTCCAACTCACCAGAACCAGAGGCAGTCAAAAGTAAGGTTCTTATATGTCTTGTTTCACTACAGTTATGAGATAATAATGAAGACCTAGCTAGTAAACAAGTTTTCTCTTTTTGTATGCATGCAACTGTCACTTGAGCTGCACTTTATAGTACTTTCGGATTGCAGAACAATCTAAATAAAGCAAGTGAGACTCCCCTCTGAAGACCTACTACTGACCTGTTGTAGAGGTAGAAGGATGGAGAGATTTCCTTTTCTGCCCCAAAGGCTATGTGGCAAGTGCTCGTGTCACAGTTGTCTGAAATGAAGTGGGAATAAGTTCCTTTAAAGCAGAGAGAAAAGTCACATAATCTGTCCTAGAACAGAGGAATGAGTAATAATGTCTCACTGTTTAGTACTAGTGAAGTTTGGCTCATCCACTTTCCAGCTAGAGACATGAGATACAACTGATTGATGATAGTTATTGGTTAAGCAACACATCACTAAGAAGCTAGTAATAGCTGTGTGCATTGCAGTTAATTTATATTTACATCACTGGAAATATTTCTGAGTCATGTTTCTATTGCTTATTTTTAGCACTAACATTGATACGCAACTATATCACTATAAAGAAACATTATAAAACACAACAGAGCTAAAGTGTTGCTATGTACAAGTCATAGAATCATAAAGATTGGAAAAGACTTCTAAGATCATCTAGTCCAACCATCAACGCATCACCACGATGCCAACTAATTCATGTCCCTAAGTGCCACATCTACACATTTCTTGAATACCTCCAGGGAAGGAGACTTCCCCACCTCCCTGGGCAGCCTGTTCCAATGCCTGACCACTCTCTCAGAGAAGAAGTTTTTCCTAACATCCAGCCCAAACCTCCCCTGGTGCAGCTTGGAGCCGTTACCTCTTGTCCTATCACTAGTCACCACCACCTTGCTACAGCCTCCTTTCAGGCAGTTGTAGAAAGCAATAAGGTCTCCCCTGAGCCTCCTCTTCTCCAGACTGAACAGCCCCAGTTCCCTCAGCTCCTCCTCATAAGACTTGTGCTCCAGGCCCTTCACCA
>VXAV01011289.1:118365-136938 GCA_013399715.1 Alectura lathami | reverse complement strand
CCTATCTGTTGTCAAAGTCAGCCTAATGTCTTGGTTTCTAGATACTTGATTGCATGGCGAATTTTATTCTGAGATACGCATTTCAAGCAGATATGTGTATGCCTAACAGTATAGTTAAGAGCTGAGTGCTTAATGGAAAGTTTTTCCAAAGTGCAAATGATCCATATCACCCAAGTTCCTGATGGGATTCACATGCAGAAGGTCATGTAAATTACAAATACATGTTTGGAAAGCCTCTTGCCTGAAATCTCTTTAGTTATGTTATTATGGATCCAGAGTAACAAAATGTCAAGAGTGGAAGAGAAATGGCTAACTACCAGTTTAAGTACCACACTATCAACTATATCAACTGAAATATTTAATACTTTGTGGTTTTGTGCTTCTCTTATGCTTATTGTGAAAATACTCTACTATTACAATTCTTTGAAAAATGCCTTCCTTGAAAGTGCACGTTGATTTTACTATTTAGAAGCCAAGACTGCTTGTTATGGAAAAAGTAACAGGTTTCTTGTGTAGTTCTCACGTCAGTATTGGGTACTTTCAGGTTAAATAGTATTTCTACATTGTATTAATTATCATTCAATAGTAGCATTTGGTCATTGTTGGTGTGGTTCTGCTTCTACCTTGAGCTCTGTCTGTTCAGCTCTCATTACAGGATCGTTAGCCCTGTATTTTCCCCTCTGTCTATACTTTTTTCTTCTTCTACCATCTAATGAATGAGTTAAATATTATCATAGGCTTAAACATTGTAGATACGAGAGAGATAATATGACTTTTTCTTTAGTGTTCATTAGGTACAGTAAGACTGGAGGTTGGAAGAATAAAAGCTGGTCCATTCCACTCTGAGAGGAGAACATCCCAGAGCAGCCAGGTTTGTAACTGTGAAACTGTTTACTTTGGAAGAAATAAAATGTGGTTGAATAATGAAACCAAGTAAAAAGAACCAATTTTGTGATGATGATGATTTTCCACACACTTGATCCAAGATGAACAGGAGCTTTTATATACTTTACAGCTTTTTGTTAGCCGCTTTATATGTTCATTTTAGCTAGATGTATCTGTTAAAAAACATGATCCAGCCAAGAGTTTACTCCAGAAATGGCTCTGCTTTGTTGTATAGTATGATTGTTAGGGCTCTTACTTGGGAAGCAGGGACAACTGTGGAGTGTTGTTTCAGTAAAAGTTGTGAATTTCTCTGCTCCTTTCCTACTCTTACCATAATGTTGGTTACCAAAAGCAGGAAACCTGCACCCATTCCATCAGGCTTTTCCCAAGCTTATTTATTTTACTGTTGGTTTAATGGTAGAGTATTATAACTCACATCTGTTTCTGCATTTGAATGCATCTTTAATGGAGTAGCAGCTCTCGTTATGATTCTCTGCAGAAGTATCTGTCAGGATTTCCAGTAGGAGCAATTTCTGAAAGCTCACAAGTTACTTTAGAGTTTTTGTAGTTGTAAACCAGGTATGCAGATCATCAATGACTGAAGATAAACATAATTAAATGGGGACTTTTTCTTTCTGAAGCTTAAAGTAGTAGATTAAAACTGGATAAGGACTGAAATGTCTGCAAAAAAAGGATAATGCCAATCCAGATACTAACATGCGGGCTCTGGGTGGTCTTCATCTAAACTGTCAAGTAAGAAGAAGCTCACCTGTTGAAGAGTCTGTGAGAGTCAGTAAACTAGACCTACTGTGTTCCTTTATGTTGTCCTGCAGATGTAGTGAAAATCTTTCTGCAAATTGTGTAGTTGAGCCTGAGNTAGACCTACTGTGTTCCTTTATGTTGTCCTGCAGATGTAGTGAAAATCTTTCTGCAAATTGTGTAGTTGAGCCTGAGTGGGGAGTCAGTGCCTAGAAGAAAGTGAGATGCACATGGGAATGTGTAAAGATCTGTCTTCTATATTGTTTGTGTGCCTCCATAATTGTGGCTATCTTTTGAACCAGAAGGTCTCTGTGNGGAGTCATCCAGTATCCAATAAATATATGGAGGTTCCATGTGTCAGCTTTAACTGTGCACAGAAAAAGTAGCCAAATATAGTAAAATACACTTGTAGGTTATAATTTTATCAAATTGGGAGTCTGAAGCTGCTCTCTAATCTCAGTGTAACACTGTACTTAGGTCAGTGAAGGAAGTGGCAGTCTGTCATCCTTCAGCTTTCCAGCTTCTGGTTCCAGCGCACCTGAGGTCTTTGAAAGTGGTCTGAAGAAGAATATCAGTAAGGTTTCTTTGTTCCTTTCTGTAGTTTATATCTGTGAATTGGTAAACGAGGTCTTCTCTAACGCATTGTCATTATGTACTGTATGCCTCAAAGTTTCATTAAAGTGCTGCAGGGGTGGTTATTACACGGTACATTCTATATCTCTTGAATTACTTCTTGTAAAAGAAACTAGGAGGTGGTTAAATGAGCAGTTTAGATGATGGGAATCTAACTTGAGCCAGAATTTTCTATTTAATCTGTCTTCAGGCAGGTTATCTGTCTCATTCTTGGGAAATATGTGGTCAGTTCTACATACTGCATATTTAAATTAGAACAGATGGGGAACAGCTCTCCAGTGATCAAATTTACAACAAAGTGACTGCTGACCCAAATATTGCTATCAAATAATAGTTTTTTCTATTATTTTGAGTGTTAGTTAGCATTCTTACTCCAAAGATTGTTCAGGTTGAGAGAATGAATTATTTTTTCACCCGTTCTAGGAGTATTTTATTGCCACATGCCTGGAAGCATTAAAAGCCAGGTTGGACGGGACCCTGGGCAGCCTGGTCTAGTGGTTGGCAACCCTGTCCACAACAGGGGGTTTGTGGACTAGATGATCTTTGAGGTCCTTTTCAACCCAGGCCATTCTATGATTCTGTGATTCTATTTCAATCCTGTTAATATAATGACAACTGCTTTCAAAATCCATTTAAAACATGTATCTGTAGTGAAACAGCAGAAAGACAGAACCATCATAATAGTGTTTTGGATGACTTTAGTGGAGAAGTTTTCTTAACGTTCTAGTTTAACTTTTCATTTTAAATTTATTTGACAGCAGCTTCTGAAATACAGGGACTAAGAACAGTTGAAATAAAAAAGGTAAGTTACAGCATAAAATTATACGTGTGTTCCTGATGCTCAGTAACAGGTTCTGTAGATGTCATGTTTATGTAAGGGAAGAAGTCTGGGACAGTTATTCATTTGGAGAGAGGAACTGATGTGGCAATATTAATTAATTTGTCTATGGTGTGATCTCCAATGCTTGTATTTTTCTGTAAAATAAGTGTAAGTTATGCAATCAGATGTAAAGCAAAGGGAGAGAGAATTGTAGTAAGAGGTAATGGTACCCCACTTTTATTTTTATCAAATGGATAACTGGGTCCTGACTCAGATTTAGTGTAGCTGAGGGAANATAAACGGGCAGAAGGAGGTGATAATTGAAGCATTTTTAAACAATTAGTAGAAGTAATTAATAGGACAATAAATACACTACTCAGATATAAGCTGGAAAAAGTCAGTTTCAGAAAACTTTCCACGAGCATTTGTTTTAGACTTAGATCTGGCTAGAGAGGAACTTCAGAGATTGGGATATGATAACTGGCAGGTCCTGACTCAGATTTAGTGTAGCTGAGGGAATTGTACTAAATTTGCAAGTCCATTGTTTTGTATTTCGTATTTGTCTTGATGCATTACTTTAATGGGTAGGCTTTTACATGACAGCTGCCAGTTTTTTAACTGAAATTCAAATGACTTTTGTCATTTGTAGGAGCACAAAATCTAAGCTGCAGACCATTTCTGTTTGTATAAAACATGTATATTATATTTGACTTCCCTGGTATCTGGTTTTCTTGATTACATGGGTTGTGTTTAGCTATCTCTTTATACAGAAGAGTCTGTTAATACCAATTTATGATAGCAGTTTCCATGGTTAGCAGGTTGAGTGTTATACAGCAGTGAATAGCCAGTTTTGTACTTCAGCCGTGGAACACTAGGGGGAGCATAAAGATTAATTCTGATCTTTAGGAAGCTGATAGGAGACTAATAATAAAGGACAATCGATCCCATCTGTACAGTTTTCCTTGCTATTGTTTAACCAAGCAAGCAGCGAAGCATCACACAGCCTCTCGTTAACACCCCACTCCTGGGGGGAGTGAGAATTAAAAATAGATACATAAATAAAAAATAAAGTAGGTATCATCGGTCAAGATAAAAATTATTTACCAAGACGGAAGGAAAAATAATATTAAAAATAATACACACACATATATATTTACAAAACAAGTTATGCACAACACAACTGCTCACCACCTGCCAGCCAATACCCAGACAGTCCCTGAGCAACAGCTGCCTCCTTAGCCAACTCCCCGGTTTTATAGTTTTCATACAGTATGGGATATCCCTGTGAACAGTTTAGGTCAGCTGTCCTGGTTCTGTCCCCTCCTAGCTCTTTGTGCTCCCCCTCAGCACCTCGCTGGCATAGCAGCACAAGAAGCTGAAACCTCCTTAGCTCTGCACAGCACTGCTCAGCAACAACTGAAACAACAGCATGTTACCAACATTGTTTTCCTCCTGAAGCCAGAATATAGCATCATACCAGGCACTGTGAAGAAAAATCAACGCTGTCCCAGCTGAAACTAGGATAATATCCACCTCTTATTCCAGACCATTTACATCATGCTCAGGTCCTACAATTTCCCATACATCCCAGTCAATTACCATCACTTGCCTTGCCTTTTGATATATACACACAGATAATCATTCCTGTATGAGCCATCCAACTAAATTGTCTGTGGAATTCATTTTGTCCACGACTTTGGGCTCCGTCTGTCGTAACAGTCCTTCAGGACCGAAGGGATGATGCACAGTATTGGGTTGTTTCATGCTGAAGCCAATTCTGGCTCCATCACAATTCATTCTTTTCTAATCTGGGTGATTCTTACTGTGATACTGTTGATGAGATATATAGCAACCGTGGCAGTGATGACATGCAATATTATGTAGCAATTAACATCACACAATTCAAATTATTGACTGGTATAATCCAGCATCAGATCCACTTGAGGTGCACACACTGGACTTCCACATCCTCCTGCATTACCCACCAAGTGCCCCCAGGTTCCTGGGCAAGAGCATTCCCATGTGTGGGCTTGCCTTTACCTGAGGCAGGAGGAACTTAGCCTGTCTTGCCCAGCATTTGTTTCATGTGCCCTGCATGGACGTTATCTCCTTCAACAGCACGTAAGAGGTTTGACTGGGCAGGGCCAGCTCAATTGGCAGATCTAACCAGGTGGCTTTTCCTAAATGTGTGTTCCAATGTTTGAATGTCCCAGCACTCATTACTCTCATTGTATCTTTCAGTTTTCCCAGGGGCTGATGCCTTCAATTCTCTGTGTTTTTCTTTTCAGAAAAATTTAATCTTTTTTTTTTTCATGACAACAACAGGGCCCTGCAGATTCACTAGGCGTGAGCATTGCTGGAGGTGTAGGAAGTCCACTTGGAGATGTTCCAATATTTATTGCCATGATGCATCCAAATGGAGTTGCAGCTCAGACTCAGAAACTCAGAGTAAGTTAATCATTAAGATCGCAAGTGCACAGTAATTACTCTAGGCAGGTAATAAGGTAGCAGTTTAATGATGCAGTCATGAGTGCTTCTGGCTGTGGTAAGAATTTTTGCTGTTTGGATTGACTGTAAAGTAAGTCACACTGGTGGCATGTTTAAAGGTAATTGCTGAAAGATACTAACCTGGGAAGGAAGTCTTAAGGCGATCTTGGATCACAGAGGTGTTAAGCTTGTAAAAATTCAAAATTGGGAATCTGGTTTAGAATTCTGCAAGTGAGCTACACTGAGTTTTGGTGTAACTGTACATATGCAGTCTGCGTCACACCTCATGTTTTCTGTGCTTGTCTGTCTTAGGATAGACACAGTTCTTTTTTGGTTCTGAGTTAAGGCAGAAGGTCTTGACTCGCACAGCACTTACATGTATACAGTATTCAGTCTGTACCAGAGGTTGTGTAATTTGACTAATGCTCCTTGGAAAATGCACAAAGTTATTTCAGGATGAATTCAGACATATGGTATCTTACAATAATCTGCTGCTGCAACCTGTCTGTATTCGGATGTGCGCTGTATGTTTCTAGAGTATTAAGATCAATTCTGTAAAAAAACATTGCCTTTTTACTCTGAATATGCACTAAACCTAAACACTGATTTGCTAGTTTTTCTGTCAAATTTTCTACCTTTGTGTCACTTCATTGTGTTGTCAATGATGCGCCTTTGAGAGAAAAATGTACCATGAACAGTTGCTAATTTCTTTCTTCCTGCTCTGTAACACTAGATATGGTGATAAAATCTAGCTAAAATCTAGCTAAAATCTAGCTAAATCTAGATTCTCAAATCTGCTATTATCAAAAGAAAGTGCCAAATATGTCCTTGTAGCTAAACTTCTTAACAGCAGTTATATTTTCAACATTTTCTTCTGCAGGTTGGGGACAGGATTGTTAGCATCTGTGGAACATCTACTGAGGGCATGACTCACTCCCAAGCTGTTAGCCTCTTAAAAAATGCTTCAGGCACTGTTGAGTTGCAGGTAAAAAAAAAAAAAAAAAAAAAAAAAAAAGGGAGGGGGAGAAAAAAAAAAAGAAAAAAAAAAAAAAAAAAAAAAAAAAAAAAACATATATATTCAGTGACATCTGCAGTATTTTTTAACAGTATTTTGCTGTTACAGTGAATTATTTCAGTATCAGCATCCTCATTTTAATGTTTTTGTTTGTTTGCTTTTTGTTATTGTAGTTTTGTTTTGTTTGTTTGTTTTACTCATTTTACTGAATTCTGTCCTTAGGTGGTAGCTGGAGGTGATGTGAGTGTCATAACTGGTCAACAGCAGGATCCACCTACATCCAACCTTTCATTTGCAGGACTAACTTCAACAAGCATTTTTCAGGATGATTTAGGGTCAGTAACTGTATAACATACAGACTCTGTAGCCTTTTACTTCAGAAGGAACTCAACCTTACAAGTTCTGTCAGATAACAGATAAATTGTTTGACTTAACCATGAGTCACACATTTGGTGTATGTGAGACCTTGTAGATCCTGTTCTGCATTTTTGCATGGTGTGATTCACTGCTGCTTTGGTTTTGCCCTGCTGTGGAATTAAAATGTGACTTGATTTCTTCTCTTTATTTACTGCCTTCTTTGTTTCAAGGCTTTGTTGAGCATTGGTAGCTGAGATTAGTTGATACGCTCCAAATGACTGTTCTCAGACTTAATTAGAGAAGTCCTTTTCACAGTGGTACTTTTGTTTCTATAATGCTTTCTGGCACTAGAATATCAAGAGACATTGAACTTTTCTGGTATATGATTATTCCACTTCTGGTATACTACAACGCATTGCAATGTAAACTAGTGTTACCTCGAATTAGGTCGTCAGTTTGAGCCCTTTTTCTTCCAGCAGCATCAAAAGAGAGGATGGGATTGTTTAGCCCCACAAATGTACTGTGAAAGAACTTCTAAAGTTCATATAGTCAAAGTATATGTGTGGAGATATACCTGTAAATTGTCTGTATAAACACAAACATACAAATAAACAGTAAAGTATCAGAGGAGGAGAGAAGCAATTATACTTTGTAACATAACTATGGGGCTAATTTTGGACTTTGTTTAGGAGAGGTAATGGGTTACAGGTTTATTAAAGCATGTGTTTATTATGAACATCTGAGGTACTGTTACTCGATCTCTATATGGCTGTTAAGCACTGTTAGTGGGACATTGCAGCAGTAACTGTCTTCTAAGCTGGGTGGAAACAGTATGAAAGGAGTATTTGAAATAGCTACCTATATGAAAGTATTAGGCAGAATCACTGTTTTACATGAACAAAAATAGTCAATCATAAAGACATTATAGTAGAAAAGAAAATGTGTTGCTTAGCTAGAAGGGTAAAATGTTTTTTTTGTTGAATATTCTACATGTAAATCATAAGTTCAGACAACATAGCAATACTCTTTTCTCTTTCATTAGACCTCCTCAGTACAAGACCATTACTCTGGATAGAGGACCAGATGGCCTAGGCTTTAGTATTGTAGGGGGATATGGCAGTCCCCATGGAGACTTACCCATTTATGTGAAGACTGTATTTGCGAAGGTAAGTGTAAATTTGTTCAGTCGGTCCATTTGAGTTAGTTCACAGCAGCTACTTTCTTGAAGTATGGCCTGCGTTTGAGGCCAGAGGATTTTAAACAGCTTCTCACAGCTTTTCTTGCCCAGTGCAAGTACAGCTTTTGGAGTTACAGGAGGATTCAGAATTTGCAAATGCATGTGGCAGTATATGGCAGAGTCTTTTTCAACTCCAAAAATTGGAAATGTTCACATACTTTGAAAAACAGTCTGTCCCCACTCCCCCCCGCCTTTATGTTTAGAGTGTGTTTTCTTCAAGTAATAAAAGGGAACAATTTATTCATTTTGATAGAGAGTCTGAAAACTAGACTAATATAAAATAACTGAACTCATTCTGTAGCTTTGGAGAAGTTCAGGTGCTGACCTGGATTTTGAGTTTGGCCTGCCCTAGGGAACAGCCCTGAGTCATAAAAAACTGTAATCAAGAATCCCAGATGTTTGTGGGAAGTCAAAGTACAGAACTGTGGTTTGATTACTGGATTTCTAATAGCAGTTGCTGAAAGATTTTTCAGGTCTTGAAAATCTTGCTCTTATGGTATTGGAGTTTAAAAGTTTTATACTAGCTAGACCAGCAGGGTTAAAGTAATATAAAAATCCTTTAGATCCAGCTTCTAGGTATTGTGAAACTTAGAGAATGCAGGACATACTGCAGCACTACCAGGTTGTTCTACGATTGACTGTAGTTGAATTATTGACATTCAGAAAAGGTTTAAGGGGATTTGTGCACTAAATTCATCTTATTCAGGCCACAATTAATGTGTAACAGGGAGAAAAATAAATGCATGAGTTTGCAATTACTTTTTGTATTGTTTCAGGGTGCAGCAGCAGAAGATGGACACCTGAAGAGGGGGGATCAGATCATTGCTGTGAATGGGCAGAGTTTGGAAGGGGTGACCCATGAGGAAGCAGTTGCTATTCTAAAAAGAACAAAAGGAACAGTCACTTTGACTGTTCTGTCATGAACTGGTTGCCCCAAGTTGTAATGTCAACAAGACTGTATTATTTACATTCCGCACAGCGAAGAGAATGGAACTGTTTATATAGTCTTCTTGCTCTTCCAACTTAACAGGACTGTGTTACATCACTGAAGAAAAATATCATATAACCATATTTTTGTGTGGAATAGTAGTATTTCTCTGGTTGTCAAATCACTGGGATGAAGTTATGTCATTTGTGGCTAAGACCTGGATATTTTTCCTAGTAGTATTATAATGAAAACTTGTAAGCAAAATTTGAATGTTTTGCTAAGATGCTTTGAATATTTGAAATATGTGAGAAAAATAACAAGGGGATAGCATAAGCAGAAGTAGTCAAAAAACACAGTAAGGTTGGAGAAAAACAGTATTAACAAAATACGAAATTTGGAGAAAAGGAGGAAAAGTATGTAGTGTAGAGGTAGACAATTAATGGACTTAGGTGGGTATTTGTATTATTGATGTAGAAGGAGTTGGGAGGAGGAATTGTGGTTTTTTTTTTTTTTTTTAATTTTCTAATTTGTGTTTCCTAGTTTCCTAAATTTCCTAAGCCCTGCTGTATCCAAAAACAGAAAGAGAACTATTCTTGTCTGAGGGTTGTTTGCTTTTTGATTTCTGTGTTTGTTTGTTTGTTGCTCTTTGTTTTTGAGGCAGGAAAGTGTTTGTTTTGCTTGGAGGGGACTTGTACTAAGGGGTGGAAAATCCATTTGTTAGTGGAGACTTACCCTGGTGAATGAAAATGCCCAGAAACTGCAGTATGAGAAGAATTAGACTTTTCGTAGGATCATAGAATGACAGAATGGCTTGGGTTGGAGGGGACCTCAAAGATCATCTAGTTCCAACACCCCTGCCGTGGACAGGGCTGCCAGCCACTAGCTCACTAGATCCAACTGCCCAGGAACCCATCCAGCCTGGCCTTGAACACAGCCAGGGATGGGGCATCCACAACTTCTCTGGGCAGCCTGTTCCAGTGCCTCGCCTCCCTCTGAGTGAAGATTTTACTTCTAATAGCTAACTTAAATATCATCTCCCTTAGGTGAAAACCATTCCCCCTTGTCCTGTCACTGTCAGATGATTTAAAAGTCGCTCTCCCTCCTGTTCATAAGCTCCCTTTACATACTGGAAGGCCGCAATGAGGTCTCCCTGGAGCCTTCTCCTCCAAGATGAATAAACCCAGCTTCCTCAGCTTTTCGTCGTAGAATAGGTGCTCCAGCCCTCCGAGCATCTTCATGGCCTCCTCTGGACCTGCTCCAACAGCTCCACATCTTTCTTGTGCTGGGGAGACTCACGAAGGCAGAGTAGAGGGGGACAATCCCTTCCCTCTACCTGCAGGCCACCCCTCTGTTGATGCAGCCCAGGCTACAGTTGTCCTTTCAGGTTGCAAGCACACACTGCTGGCTCATGTCCAGCTTTTCATCCACCAGAACCCCCAAGTTCTTCTCCACATGGCTGCTCTCAAGGAGTTCTTCTCCCATTGTGTACACACACCTGGGATTGCCCCGACCCAGTTGCAACACCTTGCACTTGGCCTTGTTGAACCTCATCAGGTTCTCGTGGGCCCACTTTTCCAGCCTGTCCAGGTCCCTCTGGATGGCATCCCTTCCTTCAGGGGCATCAACTGCACCACTCAGCTGGATGTTGTCTGAAAACTTGCTGAGGGTGCACTTGATCTCTTGGTTGATGTCACTGATAAAGGGCACCGGTCCCAAGATGAGCCCCTGGGGGGCGCAACTAGTCACTGACCTCCACCTGGTTGTAGAGCCATTGACCACCGCCTTCTGGCTGCAACCATCCAACCATTTCTTTATCCACTAAGTAGTCCACCCTCCAAATCCATCTCTCTCCCATTTAGAGATAAGGATGTGGTGTGGGACCATATCAAAGGCCTTGCAGAAGTCCAGGTAGATGAGATCCATCGCATCAACATCCTCAGTTTAATAAGAAGTTAGTATTGTCTTTAAAACTTTCTCTCAAGATCGTACTTCCTGAAACCACTAGCTGTTTGTAGCCTATCTTTGGCTCTGCTGCTTCAAACTGGCTCTTCAAAATCTGGCACATAAAGCACATTTTGCCCATGATTTACCTTCCTGCATAAAAATTTGAGAAGATCTTTTGAGGGAGGAAGCCACCTAGCTAATTAAAGTGCTATAATCTTCCTGTAGCAGCAAGACCATTTGTGCTGATTAGTAAAAAATTTACAGCAAGACAGCCAGTATGTAGGTTGTTATTTAAGAGAACTCTTTGAAATCTAGGCAGTGGTCATGCCATTATTAGAAGAAGATATGAAAGTGCTTTTATTGCTGAGAAACAAAATTAGGAGTGTCTGTGAAATAGTATTAGCAACTATTAGCTAATTAGCTAGGTCTAAGTGAATTAACTGAAAAAAAAAACCAAACCCTTTTTGTATCATTAATATTCTGGAAGTTACACTGTGACAGACTAAGATGAAAGAATACAGATGGTACCATTATTGGCTAGTGTTGTTATTAAATTGCTCTACTATACTTATTCTTCAGTTAGAGAGAAAAGCTTACAATAGAGTATGTAAAGTTCTTTTAAATAGTGTCTATATTTGTAACAGAAGTAGCATATATATGTTTTATTACTACTATTGTGTCTAAATGGGGGATTTAAATAAATTGTCTGTGATGAAAAAATAAAATTGTAGGTGTGAATCACATTTCTGATGTGTGTGCTAGCATTGCTCATTGTCTTGTGAAGGATTAATCCAAACATTTTACATAATAACAAGAAGTTAATGATGCTGATCTTTATGTGAACAGTAAAGAATCTACTAAAAATTGCTTTATTTGGATTTTAAGATTTTATCTTCACTCATAAACTTTTAGAAAATCCAAAACTACCTAGGAATGAATAAGAAGCTGCTTGGCTTGTTTGAAACAGATAGCATTAATCATTGCTCAGTCTGTTTAAAAAGCAGTCCATTGGGCACAGGACTTTCCGTGAGGCATCAAAACACTGAACCATACAGCCTAGAATTTTATGTTTGTGAGCCATGCTGCTGGTTCAGAGCACAGGATCTCCCCCAGTCCCTAGGATAGCTTTTGTGTGACCACTGCTTGACGGCTGCTATGGAGTGGATCCTGAGATGTAATGAACTTTTTGGGCTTAGGATGATTAGTTTTCTTTATCATTTGATATTCAGTGTAATTTTCCTATTACAGAGGTTAGTCCTGCAAGGTGCTAGGTACTGTGGTTTTTTTTTTTTTTTTTTTTTTTTTTTTCTTTTCTTTCCCCAACATGACCATGTTAACTCTGTTGAGTTTGGAATTTGAGTTTAGAATTGGAGCTAAAGGGCATGGCATTTTAAGGGCACAAGCCCACTGTCTATTCAGATATCCAGCCCTTTCTTTTAACTTTGTTTATCTCTCATCGTTAGTCTTAGAGCAGTGTTAATGAAAGACTCTTGACACATTTTGTAAGGGTGGGTCTGGGCAATGCATGAAAGAATGCATACATGAGAATGCGTAGATTTCATTCCTTGCAGTGAGCAGGTATCATTGGCATTGCTGCTTTCCTGTTCTCCTGACGGATTTTATATCTGGGTTAGGTTTGTGGAAGCAATGGTTATGTTAACTCCCAACTGGGAAAATGGGTGGAGGTTTGTAACTGAGGATCCCCTTCACATCACCTTATTCTGTCTCCTTAAAAGACAATGTGTATTCTGTACACCCAGACATGGACTTGCCTGTTCCTGCTCCCAGCCGGGGAAAGAAGGAAAAGATGGTAAAAAGGCATCCTTTGTTCTTGAGTGGCAAAAAGATGCTTTGTTTTGGTGACAGAGACTTGCAAATAATGTGGAAGAGCTTGCTGTTTTTAATATTGTTTTGCAAAGCACTGTCTCAAACTGACGGTGACATTGAAAAGAGACTAGTTGTAGTCTCCCCCTCCCCATATCTTTTTTCTTGCTTTTAAAAAATAAATTCTTTGAAGCATCTAAAATATTCATGCATATGGAGTGCTTCTGTCTTAGACACCATTTGAAACTGCTAAGAATAGACAAAATTTTTTACTTCCTTACAGATGCTATTGAACCTGTGAAAACTGTTGTCCTCAGCACATTCAACGCCTGCAGTATGTATGTCTGTTTTTATTTCTTTCTGAGTGGGAGACCATGCATCTTCAACAGCTGCATAGGTCTTGAATTTAATGCATTTTAGTCCATAGCCACTGTTGCAGGATTATGTGTTTGCTTGTGAAGTTGCACAACTTTTATTCAGGAAAATGCTGACAGTAGCAGGTTAGAGTGATGCATTTCTGACACTTGAGAGCAGTAAACCTACTAATGGAGGATGATGCATGTGCAGAGTTTGAGCTTCTTAACTTTTTCTTACGGGAAAATGTTCCACAATGTTAAAGAATTTTCTTCTACTGAAAATGATGATTTTAAATGGACAGGGAAAAAAAAGAATTAACAACAACAATGACAAAAAAAAAAAAAAAAACAACAGATGTCGTTTCTCTTATTTCAGAAGAAAAGAGGTAAATAATCCTGGATAAGCTACTAATCCTGAAAGCTGCATACATCTCAGTTAAAGATACTAACATTATCCAAACTGGATTATTAATTTTTAACTTCAGATTTTTTATTAAGTTACAGTGGCAAATCATTTTTAATCAGTGAAACAAGCAGGCTTTCACTCAGAAAAAAACATCTTGCTCATCTAAATACTTTACAGTCTGTCCATAGATAGGTAGTTTAATATTTCGATAGATAGTTTAAATATTTAACCTTTCTTATTATTATCTAAAGGTAGTATTTGAATCACCTACAATAAATCGTTATCTGTGTTCTTAGCTGAGATTGCTGTACTATTAAGTGCCTGCAGTTGGATATAGTTCATATCTAATTTATGCATGGATAGACAAATCAAAGTTTTTTGTCTGTCTGGAGATGTCTGCGTTGTTAGCATGTCTTCTGTTATTTGAGTCTATCAGTTTGACTACATTAAATGTAGCTCTTAATAATTTTTCACCACTCTTGGGAATCTGAAGAGGTCCAGGTTGACTGGAAGCTGGCAAATATTGTCCCAGTTCTCAAAAAAGGTAAGAAAGAAGACACTAGTAACTACAAGCTTGTCAATCTCACTTCATTGCCTGGTAAAATTATGGAGAAGATAAATATGTGGGTGGATGAAGAACACTGTCAGTGATAACACAGTCATTGGATGTAGCCAACAGGGTCACAAGGGAAAAGTCCTGCTTAACTAACTTAATTTCCTTTTATAACAAAATTACCTATTTATTTGACCAAGGAAAACCAGTAGATGGCTTTTTTTATTTCAGCAAAGTCTTTGATAATGTTTCTCACAATATTCTTCTGGACAAAATGTCCAGCATGCAGCTAGACGAGTACAATACAATGGATGAACAAATGGCTGAAGGGTTGGACTCAAAAAGGGTTGTAAGTTGTGTCACATTGGGCTGGTGTCACGTCTGGAGTTTTGCAGGGCTCCATTTTAGGATGAATTCTTTTAAATGTTTTTATAAATTATCTGAGTGCAAGACTCAAATGCATGCTATGTAAGCTTGCAGATGATTAACTAGATTTGAAGAAGCTGTTGGCTGCCTAGAATTGAGACACCTTGCAAAGAGATCTTGACAAATTAGCGAGTTGGGCAGTCAACAATCATATGAAATTTAGTAAGAGCAAATGACGGACTCTGCCCCTGGGACACAACAGCCCTGGTTATATGTACAGGCTGGGAGATGAGAAGCTGGAGAGCAGCTACACAGAAAGAGATCTGGCTGAGTGAGGCAGCAGTGTACTCCGGCAACCCAAAGGGCCAACTGTACCCTAGGGTGCACCAGGTTCAGAACAGCTGGGTGAAGGAAGGGATTGTTCCACTCTGCTCTGCCTGGTGTGGCCTCACCTTGAGCGCTAGGAGCACGTTTGGGCACTGCAATAAGAGGATATAAAACTATTAGAGAGCATCTACAGGAGGGTTGTGAAGATGATGAAGGGTCTAGAAGGCAAGGTAACGTGAGGAGCAGCTGAGGTCCCTTGGTTTGTTCAGCCCAGAGCAGAAAAGGCTGGGGGGAGGCCTCATGGCGGCCTACAGCTCTCTCCCAGGGGAGCGAAGGGGCAGAGAGCGATCTCTGCTCTCTGGGGACAGCGACTGGTCCCAAGAGAACAGCTTGGAGCTGAGTCAGGGGTGGGTCAGGCTGGGAGTTAAGAAAAGGTTGTGCACCAGAGGGTGGTAGGCATGGAACAGGCTCCCCAGGGCAGTGGGCATGGCCCCAAGCTGCCAGAGTTCAAGAAATGTTTGGACACTGCTCTCAAACACAGGGTTTGATTTTTGGGTGGTCCTAGGCAGAGCCCTGAGTTAGTCTGGGTTATCATTGTGGGTTGCGTCCAACTTGGGATACTCTATGATTCTATGATTAGTTAAGAATACTTTGAGCAAGGGACACATTATAGCTAAAAGGTGCAATACTTTAACATTTGCGTGTTTTCACCCCAGGAGAGTGAGTGTACTTCTGTGCTTCCTAGAGGAAAGTCTTCATGAGTATTTCTATGGAATGTGGGATACCTACCTATCTGAGGCTCTCAGTACTGATCAACAGAGCGTCACAGTCTGGTGGGATTTCATAGCCCCATCTTCTACCCTTCACCCTCTGTAGCCACAGGGGTGTGCACAATACAGGACTGGGAGGACTGAGATCAGGAGGCACACTTTCTGGATGCTTTGTCAGGTTTACACTACTGCACACCAGACAGAGATATAAGAGCATGAGTTTCCTGTTGGGCACCTTGCTTGAGTATTTAGGCAAAGGCACATCAAAGGCTGTAACTTTCAAGTGTCTTCTCATTACAGGGATTCCATAGTCACTGTGTCCAACAGTTCACATTATCACAAAAATCAATGGGAGCAGTATCTTCAGTAGTTGATAAGAAATGAGCTATTCACTTGTTTTTTGGAAGAATCTTTGACTAAAACTGTCATAGACACACATTTCAGTTTGGCTTCTAAAAAATTGCTCTTTACTCAGTGAATCTGAAGATGTAAATATGTCTAATGTAGAAAAGTCAGTGTTGTGAATCAGTTGTATCAGTACAATCCTCATGATTAAAGCGGGAAGTGTACATGAGAAAGTCCAATTTGCAACAGGAACTACCAAAGACATCTGAAAATAAACATTGCTGCATGGGATAAGCATCAGCCTTTGTTACTGTCACCAAGATCAGAAGATGGTCAACAGTGATAGTGTTCATTTTTTGTCAAGCTTTTGTAGTACTTCACAACAACTGTTTCTCCCAGAGGTTGTACTTTATCCCAAGTGTAAAGAGCCTTCAAAAAGCTAGTAAGGTGCTGTTCTTATGACATTTTCAAATGAAGAAAAATGAATCAATTGTTTCAGATACATCGTTTTTCTTGATTTTGCTAGATACATACCAAAACAAGTAGCAAAGGACAGTGTCACTCTTAATGCTAGAATTCTAGGAAGCAGAAGCAAATCAAAACCTAACATCTGAATCAAACTAATTCATTTTCAGTAGTTTGGTATTGAAATTAGGTAAGTGACACAATTAATGTAGTACATTAGTGTTGCTTCATGGTGATTTTAAATATTGGATAAAAAACAGCTATATCTGCAGCTTATTTCTGCATTGTTCACTACTTGAATTTCCTATATCCAGATAAATTCTTGAATGAGTGTGCATAGGGTCCACAATTTCTCTTGCAAGTCCTGCTTTACTGGAAATAAGGCCCAGCAGCATTTTGGAAGAATAACTACAGATTTCTGTCTGTGTGAGAAATTCAGAATTTTAAGTCCCAAGCAGACTAATACGCTCCTGATGGACTTGTTTTTTGTGCATCATGTTGGTTAGAAACCCATCTTTAGGCATAATATGTTATAGGGCACAGTATGTTAGGATTCCAGCAAACTCAGGGCATACAGATGTGTACCACAAATCTGGCTACATTGACATTCCGTCTTAGAAGGTTTGGTTGGTTGGTTGTTTTTGTTTGGTTGGTTTGATTTGGTTTGTTGTGCTATTGTTTGTCTGTTCGTTTAGTTAGTTTTATTTTAACATCTAGCCTTGAATGTCTTGGCTTTACTTTAAAGGCTATGAAAGTAATCTGTTTGTTCCACCTTTGTATCTAGTTCTGTCATATACTTACCCTTTTGAGCAGATTTGCACAATTTGAGTAGCAATCTACTCAAATTTCTTGTTAATGTAGGGTCAGAACTTGTTCTAACCAAGAATGTAACAGCATCATGTGTATTAGTTACTTCAGAAAAATGTTTGTGGACAGTCTTCTGTGAAGCTTTTACTGATGCATTCACAACAATGAATAACAGCAGCAATTGCCTTTGTGTGAAGTTTTGTGCCAGACTAACAAAGCCTTTCCATTAAGTGTAAATCTCTCCTTGCTGGGAAAGTGAATTGCTCCAGACTAGGCGGGAACCTCCTGGACTGAACTGAACTTCCTATTATGACTAAGCACACTCTTATTTCAGTATGTGCCTTATCTCCCGAGGAACAACTTGGCTTTTGTTAGCTCCAAACTACAGCTGACCTCTGAGAAAACACCTTTTACTTGTCCTAGGTGCTAGAGCTGATAGAAAAGATAGAACTGGACCTTTGTCTTTAAATGAAGATTTATGGAACATTTACATTTAGTAGAAGTAACTCATTGGAAGTTTGCTGGTTGCCATCACCCAGTGTCCTTTTCTTTCCAATATAAGAAGTCAGGGATTATTGAAAGCTGTATGCCAACAACCACAAAAATTTCTGTCTGCATTTCATACTGCTTTCCCCTTCTATTTTTTTTTTTTGGCTATGTGGGAGAGCTTTGTTATGTGTGAGGGGAAGTTGTCAAAGGCTTTGTGTATGCTTGTGTATGTGTGTATAAACATATGCATGCATAGATATACACACACATATACATGTAGTGTTAGGTTTAGGAAATAGTACTGTGTAAATGCTAATTATTAGCCTGCGAATATGCCTTTCCAGACTTTTTTGTTGTTGTTCATAGGCACCGTTGCTGTTTTTTTTTTGTTTTTTTTTTTTTTGTTTTTTTTTTTTTTTTTTTTTTTAAATCCATAGGTCTCAAAGGATTTTAAAAAGGAAGTAAATACTTGCTGCAATTTAATGTTGGAGAAAACTGCAGGAGATGCTGTTTCTTCTCGATTAGATTGTGATTGTTATTATGCCCAAAGTGCTTTTTTATAATGTCAGTGTACATATTTTCTGTTAGCTTGGTGTGGACCAGTTTGCACTTTGACAGCAGTGAAATCCTATTTGAAGTTAAGAAATGTTTGCGTCTGAGGGCACTGATGTAATGTTTCTGGGAATAAGAGCACCCACCCCATGAAGTACAAAAGCAGCTCAGGTTTCCTCACAGGTAAAATTCTATTTAGGCCCATGCCAAAGATCTGTTAATGAGGCTGCTCCTTTTATATGGAACAA
>VXAV01011289.1:105731-117032 GCA_013399715.1 Alectura lathami | reverse complement strand
GGGAAAAAAAAAAAAGTATGGTTTATTGTTTTGTGCTGTGCAATTTAATAGATTTTGCACTCCATTTGCAAACTGTGTTTACAAGCATGTAATTGCTTCTGGTCTGCACATCCATAGATTAGTTTTCTGACAGACCTGAGGAATAGACATACATAGGTAAGCATGGTGCCATGCAAAAAAAGAAACTTTAATAAACCTATCTGGAAAAAAAAAAAATGCATTTCTGGCTTTAACTTCAAAATACTGTGCTGTAGGTGGTGATAAATTCTTATATTATTTATTAACAGGATCTGTGCACCCGAATGCCACATCCTACTTTGATAACAAGTCTCAAGAGTTTGTGTATCTCAAGGGTCTAAAATATGCAAATTTGAAAGTATAGAGCTCCTAGATATAGTAGTGTCTCCTAAACACTTGTCTTGAAGGACAGCCTTGTAATCAGCTCAAGGCATCTGGCTCTTGTGACTTGCTTCTAAATTTAAACAGTGATATCAAAATATGCAGCTGTACTGGGTCTTATATGCTATAGCCATGCTTCGTCTTAGGTATGTGGATTTTAAAGACAGCAGTCCTGGCTGTCGCTGATACCTCTTAAGAACTCCCAGAAGACTGGGCTGATGCATAAATGAACTCTTTCAGCCAGTAAGCTGATCCTTGCAGAAATGACAGCCATCAAGATAGCATGAGTTATCTTTGAGGTTTACTTACATGTACAGCACTTCCAGAATTTCTGTAGAAGCTGGTAAGTAATGATATTCAACATTTGCCATCAATATGCAAGTAAAGTGTATGTTTAAACATGATAAGTGCACTAAAGATTGATTATCTGTTTCTCCACAATTTAAATGAAGATTTTTAAGTCCTCCTTTTGCCTCCCATGCCAGTCCCCCAGCTATAGTTTGGACGGCCAAAGTTTCTTGGTTATAAGTGGCAGTTATGCCAGCATAGAGCTGAATAAGGGTTGTCAGTCACACTTCCATCCTGCTGCAGGCATTCATCACTAGTGGACAGCTTTTCACAGTTGACAGGCTAGCAAAGCGGTTACCAACAAGACTGGGAGGTGGACTAACATTACAGTGCAAGTAAAGCACAATGAGTGACTGACATTGTACCACAAACCCTTCCAGCCCCTTTTTGACCTTTTTTTAAAACGTTATTTATTGCACTTATAAAACTATACTAAGCATGCCCTGGCCACTTCTATACTTCATTCTCAAAGGCAGCTGAATTTACAGAGTTTGTTCTGTGATTTCATTTTGCTGCAAGTGCCAGTGGCAGGGAAGCTGTTTTTGTAAGTACTCTGAAAACAAGTTTCAGCAAAACTGATCTTTATCAGATCCTGTTGAAAGGGCTGCACGTACTGAATAGTGAAGCAGGCCAGTTAAATTTTAATCTGGGTTACATGAAAGATTGTTCTCAAAGTGGTACGTATTGACATTTTTCTTACACCCATTAACCCAGAAAGTGAAAAGACCAAGAGATACGTAAAACCTGTGTGCATGAGTCTGTGCGTGTGTATGTGTAAACAACATTTAGCTAGATTCTGGCAGAAACTCAGATACCTTTCTGCAGCATCTTGTCTGTTTTGGTCTTTTGCTTTTGTATGTGGTGGGATGAGGAGGAGGGATGGTGCCTTGCAGAATTAGTGTTGTGTAATTCAATGTTTTTTTATAGGGATAGTCCTTGTTTTGGGGCCCCACTGTAAATGTGCTGCGGATCTTTTTCGTATAGGTTTAGAGAAGTGTTGGGGTTGTGCCTAGAACTGGGGACACTGAAAACAGAAAGGGATACCACACATTTACTTAGGCCAAAGACAGCATGCATTATTGGTAAGGCCCGGTGAGAATGATACATACACACATGATATGAAGCCACAGAATGGCCTCAAAGAACCGGAGAGCAAAACTTATTTTCCTCATCACATTTGCTGCTGAGTCTTTGGGAACTCACACATCTTCGTTGTTAACTGAATTCAGTCTCCAAAGGCAGCTATGGCTGTCATCAGTGCTCATTCTTCCATACAATGAAATCTCAAAATTATGAGTGATGCAGCCTTCACCTGTGAGGAGGTTTCAGAGCAGGGAAGAAGGGTAAGAAACAAGGAAATGGCGTTCATTTTGTTACAGATTCTGTCTCTTACTAAAGCTTGAGCTAGGCAGAAGACCTGACCACAGAGTGAAACTGTATGATTTGTTGGAAAGTTTCCATGCTCACACTTTTCACATTTAAGTAGTGATGGTTAAACTTGGCTTCCTGTCTAGTGTGTATGTAGTCTTAAACTTCCTTGCACCAAAATTATGTGGGTAATTTTTTGCTTGTATACACTGTCCGGCATTTAATTAGGAAAATGTTCTCAGCATGGGGGAGATGAGATCTAGAGAAGAGAAAATCCTTTCCAACAAACTTATGTGGTTTTCAAAAAGACAGGGTGAAAGTGTGTGAATGTGACAGTGAAACACTGCAGAAGTGGTGGTGTCCGTGGTTGCTCCTGATCCACAAAGATGTCAAGAGATTTCCTGGCAACAACAGGTCATCTAGGAAAATTGTGCTCTATCATTTAAGAATCAATGGGGAGATCTGCTAAGCAATTTCCTTTCTGGTTTGCTTAAACAGCAAACTTAGTCTTCCACATGCACTAGAGAGTCAGATTTGTGCACTTGGATCGTCAAGACCACCAAAATAGAGGTGTCTTCTGCAAAATGTTGTCATCCCCCCAGCTCCAGGAAAAAGAAAAAAAAAGTCTCTAGGTATGCTGTGGCTTTCTTGCCTTTTTCTGAAGAACTATAATTACTACTTGAGCAGATAAAACCTGTAACTAGAGGACAACTATAGTAAATAGCTGCCATTGCATTAGTGATTAAATCAAGCAGAAAAGATCTACTTTGTAAAGCATAAATTTACCCTTGTAGCCAAACCAGCAAAAGTAACACACCTCTCAATAAGTGCTCAAGGAAATCTTCCAGGAGTTGTGCTGCATACACCCCCTGGAACTACTGTTGTGGACAAGTTATTGACAAACTGTCCAAATGCTTTAAGAAACTATCAATCCAGTGGGTGGCAGCACAGCTCCTTGACCTTCAAATGTCCAGAGCAAGTGCCTGTTTTGCATCCAGATATGTATTTTTAAGTTAACATGTAGCAGTGATGTAAGTCCAGCTACATGATTCAACCCATTAAAGTATAAATTTATGAACTTTATGTGGAGGCTTGTTCAAATATCCTGTGAGAATAAAATAAATAAAATAAAATCTTACTGAACACTTTTAGTTATTGAGAACAAAGAAGATGTAAATTGCCGTAAAAAATTTGCTGTACATTAAAAGCTGCCTGTTGTTCAAGACACTCTGTTGGAATTCAGGATTTTATTTCAGTTTTGACAAGAGGTATGATCCTGAGGTAATCAAACACTTGTTTATAGGCACAGTTACTATTACTGATTATTCCTAAGGGCTTGACTTTGCTGAGATCTAACCGGCACAATGCTGTCCTGTTATGACTTGATTATTCCAGAAGAGCTGGGCAGGCATAGAAGTAAACTGGAGACTGCCTTTACAAATTAAGTACTAAGAACAACTTTGTAGTGTGGAACTGTCATTTGTGAAGAACAGATAACCATTTGATTTATTTTTCAGTGTTGTTATTTCAGAGTGGTTCTCACCTGGATCTTTTAGCTGAATGCGCTTTAGTTGCTGGATTTCATCAGGTTTTCTACTGTGGCATAGCTTCAGCCTGAGTACGATCATACAAATAGACATATTTCAGGAATAAACTCCTTATCCAGACTGAAGTGTTAATGCAGGGATATCCAGACAAATATATGTATGTATATATATTTGAAATAAAGTTTTGATTACACGAGACTGTTGTTAGCAATCAAAATTTCTGGTAACTTTTAGAGACTGTGTTAGCCATCAGATTTATTCTTATCATAAATGTGCCTTAATTAAGAGAAAGAGCATTCAGTTGAGAACGAAGTCTAACATGTCATACAGTCCCTAGTACAGCGGGGATGTGGAGCTGTTGAAGCGATCCAGAGGAGGGTCACCAAAATGATCAGAGGGCTGGAGCACCTCTCCTGTGAGGAAAGGCTGAGGGCGTTGGGACTGTTCAGCTTGGAAAAGAGAAGGCTCCGGGGAGACCTCATTGCGGCCTTCCAATACTTGGAAGGAGCTTACAGGCAGGAGGGGGACTGACTTTTTATGCAGGTGGATAGTGGTAAGACAAGGGTGAATGGTCTAAAACTGAAAGAGGGGAGGTTTAGGTTGGATGTCAGGAAGAAATTCTTCACTGAGAGAGTGGTGAGGCGCTGGCACAGGCTGCCCAGAGAAGCTGTGGCTGCCCCATCCGTGGCTGTGTTCAAGGCCAGGCTGGATGGGTTCCTGGGCAGTTTGATCGAGTGAGCTAGTGGCTGGCAGCCCTGTCCACGGCAGAGGGGGTTGGAATTAGATGATCTCTGAGGTCCCTTCCAACCCAAGCCATTCTATGATTCTATGTTTCAGAGGAAAGACATAAAAATGAATGTGTTTGCATGTGATAGGCTGTCAACAAATAGGGAGGAACTGGGCTGTGGCTTAGGTAAAGCTCACGGATTCTTAGATGGACCCATGTTCAGGAGACGGGGCTTAAATATGTGCTTTACTCCTCTCCTCAGCGTGGACATCTCCATGTTTTATACCTATAACAAAAATAATTCCTTTTCTATGCACAGTTTTAAAGAAAGAAATATTAAACAGCATTTAGCAAATGCCATTGAAACATACATCTCTATATCATGTAGAGTCTGGCTATTCAAGTTACTCTCTGGTCCTGCAGTTTCACAAGTCAGTCCTCAGCTAAATGAGTTAAGCCATTATGAACCATAAGCAGTATCTGGGAAGTGATATTCCCAGCTCTTTGCCAAGGACAAGTCATCTTCTTTTTGAACAGGATAAACAAGCCATTCGTACTACCAGTTAGACCGAGTCCATCAGCAATTCCAGCCAGCTCAAGTGCCATACAGAGAATGATGTTCTCATGCAAGATTGAAATGTAGAATTTATTCCCAGAATTGGCATTTGCCTGTCTGCTGTGTCCAAGAAAGCTGCAGTGCATAAGCGAAGAACAACTGGAAAGTCAGCAAAGCTCAGGTTTTACCTTGAGCTCTGTGAGCTGAAATCAGTATATTCTGTTCAATCCAAAAAACTGGAAGTGGGGAAGAAAGGAAAAAGAGTGTTCCAGCTGATGAAGTGAGCTGTCTTCTTCCCTGCTCTGATCATTCCTCACAGATGAATGCTACATTGCATATCATCAGCAGCCAACCACTGCATTCTGCTCTGCTAGCTCAATGCAAATTTTGCCTTTCTTATCCTCCCCTTCACTTCACAGAACATGGTAGCAATAGTTTTTCAAGGCTTGTTAGCACTGTGTGTTACTTTGCCCTGATTAGCTGTGAAGCTATGACTGGGACAGTACTAAAAGCAGTTTAGAGAAGATGTAGTGAATGGGGACAACCTTTAGGAGACTATTGCCTTTATGATCAGCAGCTTCTGATGCAGTATCTTAACACTTCACTTATTTGGTGGAGACATCATGGGAAGAAGAGTAATTTCTGTTTTTCTTTCTGTTCTTTTCTCTGGGAGTGGTCACAAAACCACTAGTCAGTCTTTGTGTTTTCAGTTCAGTTTTTCTAACATGCTGAGGACTAGGTTTCTGTCAGAGGAATGAGATGTGCTTGTACTATTTTAATTGTATTTCCCCTCATCTGGTTTATGTCGGATCCAGTATTTAGAAACACAGAGCCATACAATGCAAGTAGCAATGTCTCATCATTAATTCACTTGAGCATGAAAGCTAGCGAGCTCTTAAAATACTCTGTCAAATGGCCCTCACACATTCATTTGTTACAAACCTGCAAATATTTTTTCCAGTATCCAAGCACCTTCAAGGTGTTTGCTTTCATGAGTTATCCAAGTAGTTCCCTTTTCACCACCGTAGGTATGTATTTCCATATTATTAAAGCTACTCTCCATCTTGTCTTCTTGCATAATAATTATCAATTCCACCATATAAAAGAACTGTATGCTAACACCTGTGACAACTCAGAAAATTTAATGATAGTTTAGAACCTAGAATCTATGTTACTTGTACTTTTTACTCTAAGGAGACAAGAAGCATAGGATAATAACTCCTGCTTTTCAGCTACAATGTAAGGGCCACTTGTTTCTATTCAGAAGAGACTACAGCTCAGCTTGGAGTAACAAGACTGGGCTGGCCCATGAGCTGTGCATTGTCTGCCATCAGCAGTGCTGTTCACCAGCATCAGCAGGGATCCTGCTGTGCCCTGCTTGGAGGAATGATGAGTCAGACTCCAGTGGGTCGCTGGGCTAGGAGGGACCAGAGCAGATCCCAAGCAGCTAGTGATGAGTCATGGGGTCCCCACCTTACTGGGGAGCTGGTTCAGAGGGACGAGTTGAGAATAGAAGCAAGGACTTGAAAAACACCATGCAGTAACTGATGTCCATCTGGAAATAGGCAGTGGCTTGTGAGGCAAGCAGAGCCAACAAGAAAGCTGCACTTCATTACAAACAGTCTTAGACCCCAGCCCACACTCCTCTTGCCCCTCAAAAACAACAGCAATGACAAAAATCTTAAGTTGTCCCTTGCCCATTTGTTGTGCTTGATGTGCAGGAAGATGTCAACAGAAGCACATCCTTATGAAATGGTGGTGATATTTACAGGCAATAAAATTCCTTCAGCCAAAGAGACCATAAAAACTCCAAAATTATTCTAACAGTAGAAAGTATCACAGTGTAGTGTACTTTTGAGAGATTTATTTGTATTATTATTATTATTTTAATATACAATGCTTGAAATGAAATATTTTATTCAAAATGTCTCTTTCCTGACCTAGGAGCCTGGCAGATGTACCGTCAGTCCTAGAGTCCCAGAAGAGCTCTAGCCCACAAGAATCTAAATATTTGCTTGTCGTAGAATCATAGAATGGTTTGGGTTGGAAGGGACCTTAAAGATCATCTAGCTCCAACCACCTGCCGAGGGCAAGAACACCTCCCACTAGACCAGGTTGCTCAGAGCCCCATCCACCCTGGCCTTGAACGCTTCCAGGGAGGGCGCATCCACAGCCTCTCTGGGCAGCCTGTGCCAGTGTCTCACCACCCTCCCCATAAAGAATTTCTTCCTAATATCTAGCCTAAATCTCGCCTCTTCCAGTTTATGGCCATTATGCCTTGTCCTGTCATTACATGACCTTCTAAAGAGTCCCTCCCCAGCTCTCCTGTAGGACCCCTTCAGGTCCTGGAAGGCCGCAATCTGGTCTCCCCGGAGCCTTCTCTTCCCCAGGGTGAACAACCCCAACTCTCTCAGCCCTCCTTTGTAGGGCAGGTGCTCCAGCTGTCTGATCATCTTTGTGGCCCTCCTCTCTGTGTATCCACTGGGATTATCAAATGTTTCTATACAAAAACCTAGGAAAAAATCATTCACATGTACAACACTTACAAAGAGTTTTCAGATTCATTAGCTACCTAAGCTAGTCAGATGAATTATTTTCTTCTATCTTATCCCTCACCTCACCCTTCAACCCATTTATACCTTGAACCTCACTCTTTTCAGAATCCAGAACTATGATTTTTTTTTTTTTTTTTGGTCAAGGTACACATGTAATCATTTTCATTCTGGGAAATGTTACTTCCCAGCTCAGTAGGGAAAAGAGGTGACTCTGCCCTGGTTACCAGCTACACACAGCCTCCTTAATGACAAAGCACATTCTGTCCTGACAAGGGCGGTCTGAAAGACTGAAAAACTCTGTCCTAGGTCCTTCAGCTCTGGGATGTACAATGGAGCCTATTGCTCTGCACACACTCGAGTGGGAAGTCCAAAGCTTAGCAGAATGATTCTTGACTGCAATGGCCCTGATTGCAACAGTCCTGTTGGCTTGAAGAGAGGTAGTTTTTTCACCTTGGAAGTCTATTCCTTAGTATCAGAAACAGCAGAACCTCAGCAAGAGGAAAAAAGTACTGGTTAAGCTGACACACTCCAAAGAAATAGACAGTTGTGCAATATTTATTCCCATATCCACCCTGAAGATAATACATAAGGCCAGGTAAGCAGAGGTCAGATACGGTGCATTTGCAGTTTGAAGTTGTCATGTGTTGGTGACTTGCTTATGGTTGCTAAGGACAGTAATGATCTATTTAATGTAATATCTATGATGAGTTAATAACCACAACTCAAAGCTACTGTGCCAAGGACATGATGTTCAAAACTTTATTCATAATCATATCTTTGGCTGCTAACTGGATCTTAACTGGTGGGTTTGATTTACTACGTCCTAGTATCTCTTCTGTTAAAAGGAGGTAATTGCACATTCCTGAGAAGACAGAAAAGACAAGCCAGCAGAACAGATTGGAATTGACTCATGGTATTTGGTTTTAACTAAAGAACAAAAAAAAACTCTTTTAAATGGCTCTTGAAGAAAGGATGCAGTTTGTTTATTCAGAATGGAGTTACAGATATGTCTGCTACGGACATGTAAAAATAACCAGTGAGATTGTATAATGAATTTCCCTATTAGGCTCTGCATGGAGGAATCTTAATTGGTGCTAAAATAATAGGTTATTTGTTTCTAACACTCTGAAGATGATGAGTATTTTCTCTCTGAGAGATTACTTTCTGTGAGAGGGAATCTTATAGAGTAGGTATAAAAATATCTTGATCCCTGACCTTTGTATTGAGGTTATGTAATTTCTCCCAGATAATTATTTTGCTGCATTGATGAAAACCTATTGAGCTGTTATTTAATGCTTTGCACTGTTCACTGTGCTTTGAAGAAGAGGTCATAAAGGAATTATTTTTACCTGTCTCTCACTCTCATAAATACGTTTTGTTCTGACTCTATTCTCCTTTTCTCAACTGAAGGTTTTAAGGTTTTTTGCTGTTGTTGTTTTTTTCACTTTTAACTTCAGACCAAATTAAAGAAGCTTTTTTCTTCTGAATTGTGGAAAAATACACTTACCTGCAGAAAACCATCAATCAAATCAAGGTACTGGGAGAACTGAGCTGCTTAAAACGCATCCATGTCATTTGAGGCTCTTTATCTGAGACATTGCCACTGGGGTGGAAGAGAAAATTCAGCCCAAAAGAACTCATTTTCTGATTTTTTGTTTTGCTTGTTTGTTTTTGTCCAAGTGGGCTTTACTGTACCTTTCCCTTCAGAATCTGAAAGCTGTGTGACTAGTAACCATTGATGATTCCTACTCCAGTTTCTTTACAGGCAGAAGTCCTCCTGCATGTTTCCTTGTGAATGCATCAGTTTCTAAATATATTTATTTGAAGTAGTCTTGGCAGAAGGAAACTCTGCCTCTGATTTCACATGCAGTCTGCTTCTGCACTCAGTCTGATGGTTCTGTGTGTAGGATTTTAATCTGTGTTTATGCAAGTTTCCTTACTTAAAACAGCATGGGAATCACTAGCCAAAGAGTAGCAGTTCTAACGTGGGACCATATGGGTGCTGGGCCCATTTTCTAAAACATGACACCAGTTTTAGGTCACTGTCAAAGCCCAGCCTGCTTTCTTTGTATTGATTTAGGGATGAAGCAATTTTTAGAGCCTGATTTCCCTTTAGTCTCAAGGGTAATACGATGCATAAATAAACTCCTGAAGTCATGTAGCTTTGTCTTTTATTTATGAAAACACCTAAATTTCACTGATGCCATTTGGCATATTCAGGTTTACACCAGTAAGCCTTGTTAGGTTGGTTGCTCTTCAGTAGGCAGTTGTTTTTCTTCTCTCTTCTTAAGTCCCTGTTTCTTGTGAGTCATCTTAAAGAACAGAACACAAAATCTGTGGAAAAGGAGAGTGTAGGTATTTAAAAATTTTTTTAAAAGAAAGTGGAAAATCGGGAGACAGAAAATTTCAAATGAGCCAGTAGAAAAAAACGACAGCCACTCCTTCCTCCAAGCATTGAGTGTGCATTGTTCCTACAGATTCAAGTAGATTGCTCGTTTGAATTTTTAATAGTCTTAGTTGCTAGGCTATGTGAATAACAACATTGTATTATGTAAAAAAACTTTTGCCTTTTTTGTGAGGCCTTCATTTCGCAATTCTAGAAGCCTTGAATTCAAGTCCTGTTTCATCCTGCTGACTCAGTAAGAACATTATGCAATCCAGTTTGCTTTCTACCGCTTTGTGTCTTCTTACCAAGGGACTCTCCTGTTGCTCCTAAGTCCTTGACTTCCCCTGAGCTGGTGAACAAAATCCCAGACAGGATTTCTGGAAGCAAACATCTGGATATGTGTCCACTGACACTGGGAAGACAATAGTGTGCTGTGTTCTTAGGGTAGATGCTGGCCTCTGCAGAAGAACACTTGTTGCTGAGGCAGGACTCCTGGTAACACACCCAACTGCAAAACCTTGTCTCAGAAGACTGAGAGCAGTAAGAAGCTGCAAAATAGAGCAGAAAGAAAGTCCACAGAGAGATGAGGTGATAAAGTCACTTGCCGAAGGAGGGTGGTTGAAACAGGATTACGAGTCAAACACTGGCACTGGCTTCCCAGCCAGGTTGTTGGCGCCCCATGCCTGATAGTGTCCAAGTGACACTTGCATAATGCCCTCAGTAACATGTTTTCACTTCTGGTTATCTGTGGAGTGGTCAAGCAGTTGGACTCAATGATCTTTGTTGATCCCTTCCAACTGAACCATTCTAACTCTCAACAGGAGCAGCATCATCCAAGAGGGAAAGCATGTCCATTACAAACGTGAAGTCTAAAGACAGAGAGATTAATCTAAGGCCTGCCTGGTGTTACTAAGTTACTGGTGTAAGCCCTGTTGATGGAGCTGGTGGCAGAGGACAGCTTGGCAGAACTGCAGACACAGCCTGGATAGCCTTAGGGCCTGGCCCTGGTTCTCTATTTTTCTAACGTTTACATCATCAGTGTATTTTTTTGTTTTGTTTTGTGAAAGTCAACTGAAAAACTGTTGCTTTTTTTTTTTTTTTTTCAGTTGTGGGCATCTTGCCTGCAATGTTTTATCGTAAGGTTAAGGGA
Source organism: Alectura lathami (assembly GCA_013399715.1). Classification (NCBI taxonomy): domain Eukaryota; kingdom Metazoa; phylum Chordata; class Aves; order Galliformes; family Megapodiidae; genus Alectura; species Alectura lathami. Next base: position 105,996 of record VXAV01011289.1, on the reverse strand, counting down.
ACCCCAACAGATTGACCCCAGAAGAACGTTTTTCAAAGGTAAAGACCTCATGATACCTGCTGATGTATAGCACATTGCTTTGAATTTTATGCACTGAGTGACGCTGATGAAAACATATCAGTTGACTGGTAGAATCATAGAATGCCTGGGTTTGGAAGGGATCTCAAAGATCATCCAGTTCCAAATACCCTGCCATGGGCACGTTTGCTACCCACTGGATCAGGCTGCCAAGGAACCTATCCAACCTGGCCTTGAATGTCTCCAG
>VXAV01011289.1:84143-105647 GCA_013399715.1 Alectura lathami | reverse complement strand
TCCGGGGATGAGGTTTCTCTAGGCAGCCTGTTCCAGTGCTTCACCACCCTCTGAGTAAAGAATTTCCTCTAAACATCTAGTCTAAATCTCCCCTAATACATGACTCCAGGGTAGAAATGACAGCAGACGTGTAGTGTCAGTAAAAATACACTGTATCTTTCACTGTGATAATTGGCAGACTTCTGTGATGTGTCAAATGACCATACGTGTCATTTATGCTTAAAAATAACTCTGTGGAAGTATGCTTCCCTATACCCTTGCCTCTCCCACCTCCCCCCCCATCTTCCTGATCATTTTATTCTTCAGATTTCTCTCCTTCTTTGCACTTTATCAATTATTGAGCAAGTCTTCCCTAACTTCACAGATTTAAAACAGCTTGCATGATTTTAGCAGTCTCTCCTATTTTTGAAACTGGTGATTTACTGCTGTGAAGTAATAACTTCTCTTTTCTCTGAATGTTGGTTTTTTCCCTATCACTTTATTTGTAACAGTTCTGTTATGTTCCATTTATGTCATCTGTGACAAATGTCTAATGATGAAAACAAGCAAACACATTTCATTGATACAGACTCAGGAGTGCAGACTTGTGAAAAGGAAGGTTTCATGCTTGGATTTGATAGGTAGGAAGTAAGGTTTGTTCTTGCATGGTCCTTCTCTGACTTCAGCCTGACCTGTTTATAATGCTGTATTTCTAGTGTTTTCTTTTTTGTTTATACAGGCTGAAGAAGAAGGGTTTAGATTTGTGAAGTTAAAGAGCAATTCAGTGATGCAGCCTTTACTCTGGACTCACAGTCTGTACATGTAAATGATCAGCTTCAGATCTTTCAGTGTTGAATGGCCTGGCCATTCTTGCCACTGTCTGAAGCTGTTCCCTGCACTGCATGAAAACAAAATACTGACTGACACAATACGTTACTAAGTGCCACTCCAGTGATGACTGTAACTCAGGTGTGTTGTGTTTAGTGGCATACCTGCATTCTTAAAACATGGCCTCTGTAACTAATAGCTGAGGGATGAGAGTACTTTTCAGAAAGCTCTCACATGGTCTGCTAGGGCCTCGTGTATACATAGTTTTTTATTTCCCAGTGAACAAGTAGGAATTTAGAGTTAATGCTGCAGCAGTAAAAATTGCTGGAATTCTCAAAAGAAATGCCTACTAGGTAACAATTTCAGTGATGTTGCTTTTCTTCAAGTCTTGCAGCATTGCCCTACAGAGTGCATTAAGCAGTGTTTGTTCATACCACTGTGCTATGTTAATTGCTGTGATGGTTTCAGTGTGGGCTGCACACATTTTTCAAGCAGTCAGTGTATATTTTCTGTTTCTTTACTGGGTTTTCTACTTATCAAAGATCTATTATATGATCTCCATTTTTCCTTTCTTGTCAGTAAAATTGATCATTTCTAGAATAAATTGTAAATTCTTTCAATACAATGTCAAACTGCAGCTCAGCTCCACAAGAAATTTTTGAGTAGTGTAAGGTATACAAAATGAAGTTTTATGCCTGCTTCATGTGCATAAATATGTATGTGTATCTATATATGTCTCTCTCTCCATACGTCTCTGCCTTCCTCTGTAGTAATTATTCAAGTTCTGTCTCATTCAGAAAGAAACAAATGATATCTGACAGACATGACAAAAGGGTTCTTGTTTGCCTTCAGATTTTCTGGAAATGTATCAATTAGGAAATTACATCTTCCTTCTTTGGCTTAGTCACATATCATAGGACAGAGCTAGAAAAGGTTATCCTCTTCTCCCAGAGAACTGGCCAACAAAACCATTGCTGGGATCTGCTAGACTGCAGGTATTCAGAAGCTCATGGAAGTACTGTTTCTGTGCTTTTCTATCATATGGTTCAATGACCTCTGTAGCACAGATACCTGCAAGTGAATGTGCACGTGCAATACAAGGGCAGTACTGTTCTTCTAGGAACTGAATTTATTTCTTGCAGGTACTGCACTTCACGGATTTTGAAAGGAGGATTTACAAAGCCAGCAAAGAAGAAAAGTCATAGTCCACGTGAAGCAAGAACTGTTTGAAGAACGGGTGCTGTTGCTGGTGGCTGATTTACTTTAGCTTAAGGCCATCACGTAAATTATATTTGTCAAATTAGTTATGGAGAGTTATGCATACCTGTTTGCATCAGTGCTATGAAATATTAATTTCAATGTAGCTTCTGTTTAACTAGATACATTAATCCTTTCTCAAAGTTATTTTAGGGTCTTCGTTGTGTTCAGGCATACTAATAGAGTCACGTTATCTTGGTTTGTAAGTAATCGAAGCAAACATACTGTATCATGATATTTCCCCATTAAAATAACAGCAAAGATCCCCATTGAGATCTTCAGTACACTTTAAGAAAATTGAGCAGACACTGATTTCTTGTTCTACATCAAATTGCCTTTAATGCTCAAGGTTACAGACAGAACATTGACTTGCTTATTTAAAATGAAGAAGTAGTGCAAAATTTTTTTATTTGTTTGTTTTGTGTATGTGTGTGTTGAATAAACCCTCTGCACAGAAGTGCCTCTTTTGTTTTGTTTTATTTTAATTTGCTGAAGCATAAAATGGCAGTGACCACATTTTGCATTGAAATACAATACCTCTGGAAAAAGAGCTGGTACAGTATTTTGCAGCATAGGCATAAACAAATCAATCTTCCTAAATATAAATTACTGTAGCTGTACTGACTAGACAATCTGCCCCAGCATGTCCCAGGAATATTTCTTTTATTTACGCTTCTACAAGGAATGTTAAAAATCCAGAGTTGTAAATGTACTAATAAATCAGAAATAGCAAGGATTTATTGCAAATCTATAGCAAAAAGTTGCCACTGAAGATTACAACCAGGATGGATTTGAGCTGTTCCGCTTTTATTCACCCTTTTTATGTGCTGGACATTTATGTACACTCCATATTGCCTGTCAGGTGGAATACTATACCTGCATGTTGAATTAAGTTTCCCCCACTCTACTTACCCTACTCCCAAGACAAAAGGGTATCACAATGAAAGCATTAAGGTAGGCAAAATCTGTAGGAGCATGTGATTTCAATGCATGACCCCAAGTATGGTACCTGGACTGTGCTGTTGAGAAGACAGCTCTCAAGATTCTAGATTCATGGTGATATTTTTGCTTATTAGGTCAAGCAGAGCAGTGACTCAGTCCAGAACACACAATATTATCCGGACTAAGGTTTTGTGCTGTGGCAGAAAAATGCACCCATCACAATCACAGAATCATCCGAGTTGGAAGGGACCTTTAAAGGTTATCTAGTCCAACTCCCTAGCAAAGAAAAAGGACATCTACAGCTAGGTCAGGTTTCTCAGAGTCCTGTCCAGCCTCACCTTGACTGTCTCTAGGGATGGGCAATCCAGCACCTCTCTGGGCAACCTGCTCCAGTGCTTCACTACCCTTATTGTAAAAAACTTTTCTTTATATCCAGGCTAAATCTCCCCTCTCTCACTTTGAAACCATTTCCCCTAGTCCTATCACAACAGACCCTGCTAAAGAGTCTGTCCCCTTCTTTCTTGTAGCCCCCCTTATTGAAAGGTTGCTATCAGGTCTCCCTGAAGCCTTCTCTTCTCCAGACTGAACAGCCTCAACTCTCTCAGCCTGTCCTCACAGGGGAGGTGTTCCATCCCTTGGACCATTTTTGTGGCCCTCCTCTGCACACACTCCAACAGCTCCATGTCCCTCCTGTGCTGAGGACTCCACATCTGGATGCAGCACTCCAGGTGGGGTCTCACCAGCACAGAGCAGAGGGGCAGGATCACCTCCCGTGCCCTGCTGGCCACGCTTCTTTGGATGCAGCCCAGGATGCGGTTGGCTTTCTGGGCTGCGAGGGCACGCTGCTGGCTCATGTCCAGCTTGTCATGCAGCAGTACCCCCAGGTCCCTTTCAGCAGGGCTCTGCTCAATTTTTTGTACCCCAGCTTGTACTGATTGTGGGGGTTGCCGCGACCCAGGTGCAAGACCTTGCACTTGGCTTTGTGAAAGATCATGACATTAGCCTGGGCCCACTGCTCCAGCCTGTCTCGGTCTCTCTGGATGGCATCCTGTCCCCCAGGTGCATTGACTGCACCACACAGCTTGGTGTCATCCACTAACTTGCTGAGGGTGCACTCGATCCTGCTGCCGATGTCATTGATGAAGGTTTTGAAGAGCATCGGTCCCAGAAGAGACCACTGAGGGACACCACTCATCACTGATCTCCATCCAGACATTTTGAGCCTTTGACCACCACTCTCTGGATGATATCTAGCAACCAGTTCCTCATCCGTCAAATAGCCCACCCATCAAATCCATATCTTTCCAGTTTAGGGAGAAGGATGTTATGGAGGACTGTGTCAAAGGCCTTCCTGAAGTCCAGGTAGATGACATCAGTGGTCTACCCTTGTCCACAGATGCAGTTACACCATCGTAGTAGGCCACAAGGTTGGTCAGGCAGGACTTGCCCTTGGTCAGAGCTACTTGGACTATCTCTTCCCAAACTGCATTTGGCAGCACAGTTTTGGGTCTCTGTGTGCTGCTGACAACGTTCAGGAACAAGACTCTTTCTGCGTGAAAGCACAACAGGAATTTAGCTCTAAATGCTTCCTATTGACCTTGGTTGCATCCGGCTCATGTGTGTTACTAATGCATGGCCATTTAGTGATTTGAAACACAGATGATGAGACTTTGTTTGCTCTTCTTCCTCTTTTACTGTGATGATTTAAGTAAGTGTGATATTCCCAGGGAAGAAAGTGAACTCAGTTCCTTCCTGATACTGATGCAGACCGTATCTTTTCTTTCTCCATCCCTGCTCTTTGGATTGCTGCTAATCTTGTGCCTGAAGGATGTCTTTACATTCCCCTCACTAGTCATGACCTTAGAGATATCTTTTCTGTCCTTTCTTGTTGTTTGGGAAAATCTTCAAATAAGGTACACTGCAGTGCTGCCTTCTTGATCCTGGTAGCAGAAAACAATGCACATGCTTAATTTTGAATTCTACAGCTGATACTAGTTCTGGCAAGCTACAAATATTTGCATTTATTATGGTGAGAATACTTCTTTATGGAAGCCAGGAAAAATATGAACCTTCTTGCCTGAAGCTGAAATTGTATTTAACCAAATTGTGGCCCAGGTCATGATAATTGAATAAAATTGCAGAAGAATAATCACATTGCACATAATGCAAATGGTGGCATTGCTGATTATTTTTGCATGGAAGTGAAATAAACATTCTTCTCCAGTATTGGACACAGTGGTAAGATAACACTGTTATCAGTGATGAAGCTCATAATTTATCGCTTCTCCCTGGTGACTGAATGGATGCTGGCTGGAGAACTGCAGGCATCTCCAAGGTTTAGGAGATGTCAGTAGTTGCTTACTTGGGGTAAGAATAGGAAGGAACAGCATAAGAAATAAAAGGTACATTGTATTTAGCCTACATCTGATGTTGCTATCCCACAAAACTTGGAACATTTCTAGCAGGATGCTGCTTAAATGTATTCGTGTTATATAGATCCATGTCCAGTAACTTAGATGGGTTAAAATGTGTTTAAAGGTAGAAAGATAAGAATTTTAACAACTTCATTCTACAGGCAAAAGAAGTTCTAGGTTCTTACTACTCCCACAAATTGAATACAAATTGAACCTTTCTTGAATGTGAGGAAGAAATTAAGCAATTTCAAGAAAATGGGAATAGATTTAACTTGTTAATCTGTGCCTTTTGAAACTGTAAGGCATAAAGTTAAGCAGTGGAGGCTGTGATGCTTGTTTTTCACTGGGGCCTGTAGAAAATGCACCTACGTTTAAACACTGTTGACCAACACTGACTGGCTTTCATGTCCTTACTGTTCTGTATGGATGGCACTTCCTACTAATTGCAGTTCATAAACAAGTGTTGTTCTTGCTCCCCCTCTTCCCTCCTGTTTTATTCTATTTTATTTCTTATTTTCCTGCCAGCTGTCTAGCTATTGCTCTGTTAGTGTGTTTATCTGGGCAAATCTGGACTGGAGTTTCCATGGTATTGTCACGTAAGGACCTAATGCAGTACATCTTGTATGCATGAGTAATGCTCATCTGTATTAATGGTTAGCAACAGCGACATTACTCATGTGAACAAATCTTATTCAGCCTTATTCTAGTAAAACTAGAGGTGCAGGTTAAAACTCACCAGTGGACAAGATTTGCCACCTAGTATAAACCATAAGGTACTAGGAGGAAGCAGAAACAGTGCTATGTCACTGGCTGGCAGTTCTCAAAGCTGGTTATGACCATTTTTCCTCTGTCTTCTGGAAGACAAACATTCTTTTGTCTTAGACCATTTGACTGGAAGGAGCTTAAGAAATGTCACTAGATGCCAGTGACAATACTATGAGAATGACAATAATGCGATACTGAAATTTCTCCAGAGGAAATCTCCCATTTGGCTGTACCAGAAGCCTTCCTCAGCCAAGGCCTGGCAGTATTTGACCCCTCTTTTTTTTTTTTTTTTGGTCCAGCCAGCAGCAGTTAATCTGATGTACATTTGAAGTCTTTATCTGAAGCAGATGAAGTGTTTCTCCTTTGTTGAAAAGGTAAGGGAGAGGAGGTCTAATTTGTCCAGATTACTTCTGCTTATTCCCACAATTTGGTCTACTTCCTGGTATGAGATCTCTGACTGGTAAAGAGCATGCAAAGCAGGCCTTCGTGATGAACCTGCCTGACTAGTTCTTGGCTGCTGAGGCAGCCGGTGTGTGAACTCATCAGAGGGTTGGTTTGTGGCTCACGGGGAGACACTCTCCGGAGCCTCCCTGCAGAGCCGTGACCCAGCTTCTGCACATCACCAGGGCATCAGCCTTGCTGCAGGCATCTGGCTTTCTCTAGCCCAGCCTCTGCAGACAATGATGCCATCCCTTGGGCTTCTGTTTTGAAGCACAAAAGCCATTGTGTATGAACTCACAAAAGCATGCAGAAACCTTTGAGCCAAGATCTGAGATCACTATGTGTGTTCAAAATAACAACAGAAAATGGCCATCTCTGGGGGCAATGGTAACTTAAAAATACTCTCAAGCAGTATAGTGTGGGATTTTTGGCTTGAGTCAGTTTCTGCCTGCAACAGCCTCTAAGTGTCTTAAAGTTTGGGCACTGGTCTATTACTATAGATTTTAGGCAGCTACTAGCTAGTAACATACATAAGAATAAATCAGATGGATTGCAAAAGACCATCTCACTTTGAAAGAGTATCTGCCAGAACTTTTACTCTTTTCTAGATTTAATGGACGATGAAAACAAAATTATTAACCCTTTTTATTCTCAGAGTTTTCTGAAATGATGACTGATGCTTTATTTAGTTAGTCTCATTTTATATTTACTAATGCTTCTTTAATTTAAACTAGCATTGAAATTTTGGGGAATTTGTTTTGAGGAGAGACAGAAGCCTTTGGTGCGTGGATGCATAAAAACTTTCAAAACATTGGAGTTAGTTGTCCATATATTAAGTAAATTATTGAATACACAATGATAAATTTTCAGTTGTATTTGTCAGTGAAATACTTTGAGTCTTTGAAAGGTAGAATGGGAATTCACAGAGCTAAACATAGTGGAATATAACTCCTCCCTGTCACCACAGTGGAAATAGAAACATAAACATGTCAGAATAAGAATTTTTTTTTTTGAATGTATAACATTTCAGATCAAAAGTGTTATCCATTAACTCACAATTAAAAGAAAAATAAATAAATAACAACAACAACAATAATAATAATACTATAATCTATCTAAGAGCTACAGAGCCACAGAATGCAGACGATAAGCATAAACTGGAAATAAAAGCATACAGCCATAAAAAAAAATGTTGTGGAAAACTTGGAAACCTAACAACAAAATATTGGATTATTAGAAAGAAACTTTAGAAGTAGAATAAACTTTTAAATAAGCTTTACTTTCGTTCATTATAAATGAACGTAATTCTTCAGTTGCTCCTGTAAGGCACTCTTCTGTAACTAACTTTTGTAACGTGAAATAAGAAGCTACTATCTACATTTTTAAACTTTAAAAAAATTCTGTAAGTTAACAAAAATCAAGACATCAAGCACCACCATCAAGATATACGGCAAAAAAAGGCAGTTCGTAGAGAAACAAATGCAAACACTTTAACTAAAGTGGTCATACTTGTTCCCGTTATTCACAGAATATACTCCTTCAAATGTGTAAGTAAAATAATGCCTCTTTCAGACATTCTTCTTTAGAAAAGCCCATAAATAAGAAGAAATTTTCTTGTTGTTGGTATAGAAATACTTATGTAAAGAGAAAAACAGCTGTTTCTTAGTGTGTATAATGAAATCCATGATCACGCAGAACCTGTTTATGAAGCCTTCTTCCTCCAGAAGAAGACTTCCTTCCAACTACAGGAGGCGTTGCAAGGAAAACCTCTCAATCCAAGTAATAGATAGCCCCACCAGGGGGATGCCGTACTGGACCTGTTGCTCACCAGTGCAAGTGAACTGATCAGTGGCATCAGGACTGGAGGCTGCCTGGGCTCTAGTGATCATTCCATGGTGGAGTTCACACTCCTGAGGGATATAGAGTAGTCAAAGAGTGGAGTTAGGACACTAAATTCTAGTCGATTTTAGTCGATTTAGTCAATTTCCAGCTCTACAGGGATATAGTCAAGAAACCCCCTGGGAAACTGTGCTCGAGGAAAAGGGAGCAGACCATAGCTGGCAGATCTTGAAGGAAGCTTTCCTAGTGCCCAAGAGCCCTCCATGCCCAGGTGCAGGAGATCAGGAAAGGAAGGCAGGAGACCAGCATGGCTGCACCATTACCTGCTGGACCGACTGGAGAGCAAGAAGAAAATGTACAGGCAGTGGAAACAAGGACAGGTATCTTGGGAGGAGTACAGGGATGCTGCTAGGTTGTGCAGGGCCAGGGTCAGGAAGGCCAAGGCCCAACTGGAAATGTACTCCTGTGTTCCCCTTCTCCTGAGTTCTCTTTTGGATAGGCATAATGGCCTTTTTCTTGCAAAAGTTATGTCCTGTTAATGTAAGGGCATATTTGAAAGCAGTGGGAATATTGGGAACAACTTTGCAGGAATGACTTTTTGAATCAGATACTGTGATTTCAGAGATTCTATGAAATAATACTCATCATCATGGAAGTGAGCATAGTCATGTCTTTTCTAGCCTTCTTCTAAAATGTGTAGAAGAAACAGTTATGCTGCACATTCATAAATTGGCTACTCTCCTAAGACCTTTAGCTGGCAGGGTGGAACACCTTATGTTCTTACCAGATGGAAATGTACTATACTTGAGTGGTTAAATCTCCCTTATATATGATTAATAGATACAACTTTTAAAAACAACTTTGGGTTTTCTAGATCAAAATCTGAGAGAATAATCTCATTGTCATTCTTGCTTCCAGGAATGTAGGGTGTCACTAGTGCTAAACCTCTTCATGTGGAGTACAGCAGTACAATTCCACTTGCACTGCTCTGCACAGAATAGAATACAGGAGCACCTTAAGCTGCTTGCCAGGAGATGCTGGTGTCAGCAAATTACTTCAGTAGAAGAATGTACTGGAAGATGTACCTGATATACCTGTAACATAACATGCCCAGCACTTTTAAATCACGATGACAAGAGCTACAATAAGCATGAGAAAATATTTTTGTGTAAGAAATGAAAGGAGAACAAATATGCCCACAGATTTTTATATTAAAAGCAGATGTGAAATCTTTGGAAGAATCTCCAGATCAAAGGGGAAATTTTTTCTCAACAGAAAATAATTCACTGGAAGGCAGCACTGTCTGTGTTCAGACAGCTTTGGATAAGGACACTTGTTATTCCTTCAGACAATACAGACCAAGTAAGGAAAATGAAAGATTCTGAGCGTTGCTGGCATCTTCTTAATTTAGACTGTGTGTTTAAGGGACATGTTTAAATGTGAAATATACACATAGGACCTGTAAGGTTGTTTGTTTCTTATGGCAAATTCAAGTTTTAAGTAGAAAATTAATTGATTTTTTTCACTACAGCTGTTTCTGAAAATGGATACAACAGCTTACCAATTCAATGAATGGAAAAAGAAGGGGTTTTCCTGAAGATTTTACAATAGCAGCAGTTGCTTATATCTTTGGTCTTAATTAGCCTCCTGACTAATTCTGCCTTGATAGTTTTATAAAAAATCCTTCAAAAAGAAAGTAGAAATTTGCAAGATTTACTGCAGAGTGTGGAATTAGGCTTGGTAAAAAAAAAAAAAAAAAATGAAGCATTTTCAGAACAGATGATGCTCAGGAAAAACACTTTTGTTAAATATAAGAGAAGAAGACATATGAATTGGATTGAGAAATAATATTATTTTAGGAATAGGGGTAAATAGATTTTGTAAACAAATGGCATCGAGGTAAACATTGAGTGTGAATTTCTCACATGGGATTGTCTTATTTTTCATTTTAACTTTGTGCATGAGGCCCACTTCAGACTTAATGAGATTTACTGCAGAAATGTGACAAACACCCCACAAAATGACCTAGTCTTACCCAAAATGAAAGCTTCACTTGTAAACATATGACAAAAATACTCCCATGGGAACAATAGTGCTTAATATTACGCTCTTATGACAGTGCATCAGATAATTTGTCACTGGAACCAAGGTTTCAAGAGAACAAGATTGAAATGAACAATGGGGAGTAAAACATGAGAGGAATCGTTAAGCAATACAAATGAACGCAAAACGAAGGTTTTTTTTCCTGATTTCATTCAGTGAGGCTGGAGATACTCCATTAAAACCAGATTTACTACTGAAGGGAAGTCAGGTCACATCCTAATCAGTTTGTTGATACAGTCCATTTAATCTATGACCTTGCCAATGAAAGAAATACACATTTGCATGTGCTAGGGTTTATCAGCAATTGAATCAACTCTAAATATTTCCTTTTCTCTCATACCAGAAGACAGCACAGTGCACCTAACATATAAAAGAAAACTGTGTTTTGACCTTCGGGTATTTGAATACTCTAACTTAAAAACAATGGTCTGTTGAATTCATAGGGATTTGTGATGACTTCTTTTAAGTTTCTACTGAATATCAAAGTCTTTTAATCAGATTGTTGTTGAGGTTAGTTTGGATAGGTGTTTTTTTTTTTTTTTTTTTTTTTTTCCCTATTATAAATATTACAAGCATGCTTGGAGCTCAAAGGGACAAAAGCTTTCCAATGGCTTTTGACCATGGAGTGTGGGAAGTGACTCCGGGAAGACACATTCGTGGGTCTAGTGAGGATGTGAATAGATGCAGTGGTTGAACCGCACTTCGCCTGTCTTCAACAGAAAGAACTGGAATGCAACTCAGTGAGGTAATGCCCACATGAAATGACAAGCAGGAAACCGGAAACCCGCTGGCACTTTCTGGCTGTGAGCTCACTGACAGCCAGCTGGTGGATGTACATTCTGCACCCCGTGTGTGAGCCGACAAACCCAGAGCGTGCTCCCCAGAGGTTTCTTTTTTCTGCATCTGGTGTGTGCACCAGTGAGTACACCATGCCACTCATTTTTGTGGGTCGGTTTGGCTCTGTAGCATGTTTTGAACTGAGAGAACAGAATGCCAGGTTTTTTCCTCCCTTTTTTATAGGTTCTCTCTATAACTCTGTAGTTTCTTAAGCATGTCTGATAGATAAAGCATGCTTTTAAAGCTGCCTGGTCTGGATTTAAAAAAAAAAAATAAAAAAAAAAAAGTATTTTGCAGTATGGACCAAACTCCGTGACTTGGAATATGTTAAAGACTGTCTTAAAGTTTATGGTCTTTCTGCTTGTTTGTTTGCTTTTTTTTTTTTTTTCTTTTTTAATCTTGTGCTTTTCTTTATTACTACTTAGAAGCAGAAAACCCAGTGAATGCAATAATAGGATGATCTGTTGCCTCACTTTTTCTTGATACCAATTGGTCATAAAACAATAGAAAAGCAATATTACAGAGATGAAATAAAAGAAGAATGAGCAGCTTTCAAATTTTTATTATGAACAGAAAAGCTTACAATATATCTACTTCCGCAGTGCTATTGCATTTTATGTGCATTTTTTGTACTTTAGTTTTGAAAAATGCACTCATGTAATTTGTCTTCTCAAACTCTGATAATAGAAGCAGCTTCTCATACTTTAGAAAACCCAAATAGCAGATATGCAAATAGGAAGATCTGTGAAGGACTGTCTTAATTACAGTCCTTTTTGCTGGAGGGGAGAACGTTCTTAGCATGAGTCTAAAACTTTTATCCTAAGTCATAAAAAGTGATTTACAAATAAAATCTTCTAGTTCAGCATATTCTCACTGTCATTAATTTTCTAGCTGTTTTTAGTTTATTTTAGTTTAGTTCTCTTCCCCCATTTGTTTGTTTTTGACCCAACTTGATTTTCATATTTTTTTCTGTTTAAACCAAGTTTTCTGTAAACAATTGTCAGATATAACTGGCACTTAGTTATTCGTAATAATCTTACAATGACATCTGTGCCAGAATAAAGAACTTGTGCCAGAGAGAGTCTTCTAAAAGTGCAGAAATTGAAATAGTGTACTTGCTGTAAAATAATTTAATTTCAATGTGAATTTACTGGGCCAAATTATAATGGACCACATTTTATTATTATTATTATTTTAAATCCTTTGAATAAAATATATATTGCAAATTCTCTGTAGTTAGTCAGGCAGTAAGAAATACAAGGAAGACATGGCTTGAACAGTATATTCAGTATATTCACCACATGGTGGATTTACTTCAGACTAAGTAAAATGATATCCAAGATTATTAAGCTGTTAAAAAATAAAACAAATAAAAAATAAAAGAGAGAGAGACAGAGAGAGAGAAGGAAAATTTCTTTTCACAGAGGTTCTTTTCACACCAAATCAACAATTTGGCTGCTGCAGGATTCCATCTCAGCTCCTTTTTCTTCCTTTTTGCATAACAAAATCAAAGCTAATTCCGTAGCCCTTGATTTGGGCAGACCTCATTGCTCTAGGTGCCTGAAGCTGTTGATTGTGACACTGAGGCTGCTGGTTGCAGTAGTTTGTTCTGTGGCTGCTGTGACCTGAAGCTGCTCAGGTTCCCATCTCACCCAGAGTGCCCCACTGTTAAAAACAGGTCAAATAACCTCCTGTGTACTTTGGACAGACATCTCTGTCTGAAAGTGTTTCTCAGTACCTTGTTTCTGTTTGTCTTGTTACTATAGCAACTGTGAATTGTATTTTTACTGTTCTATTATGTACCATGTCTTTTCTCATTGATGACCTTCTGAACCACTGATTACCCTGAGCATATACATTTTAGGTTGCAGAGTGGCCTAATGGAATGCAGTGAACAGTTTCATTTAAAATTATTAAATCTTTTCTTTACATACATAATTTTTTTTTTTTTTTTGGTGAAAAAAAAGAATCCTTGTTTGGGAGAGAAAAGAAGAATGGAGAAACGTGCTTGGATTTTCATCTCAAGTCTGCCATCTTTATCTCAGAAAAAAACATTCTTGGAGACATCTCTTCAGCTTTTTATGAGTATAAAATTATGAGTTTTTAAAATAATTTTGACAAAAGCAAACAGCTAGTCTTTAAATTATCATTTACCCAAAATATCTGTTAGCAGATTTGGTTTACATAATATACATTTTACTGCTAGCAAGGTAATGAGTTACTTGCTAGCCAGGGCCCTTTGTGGCACCTGGGGGAGTCTGTGCTGGTATTACTCCCACTGACTTACAAAATCTCCATTACTACTAGCTAAAACACTAGCATCAGCTACTGCATGTTTATTTACTCATAAAAATGCAAACGAACTACTAAAATGCTTTGTAAGAAGAAAGAACATTTGAGTACTATCTTGCAGACTATAGAATCAAAGCAAAATGAAAACTGAGTAGATGAAGTAAACTAAATCAGCAGCTGCAAAGCTTTCTCTAGGATGCAGTTAAAGTGCTATGTATGTGCAACAAACATTTCAATTCAAAACTGATTTCATGCCACAAAGATAAAAGAGTTGTGGGGCATCAGTTTCTTCTGGCCTTCCCCAATTGTGTTCAGCTGTGTGGGTGAAGACGGACTGGAGAAAAGAGCATGTTCTGCAGCTGGGCATGAGGGGGCAGAAGCACAATGCTTCTTTGCACAGGCAGACATAGTGGCAAATCAGAAATTACCGTTGCAGAAGTCTGAATTAGGTTTGTTTCTAATAGGTGCAGGCTAACTGCTGAAGTAGATGACAAAATCTCTTTTTTCCCCTTCTTTTCTGTATGCATACAAACTGTATAGTGGTGGAGATGATGTAGCCAGGATATTTAACATCACTGTAGTATATCAGCACAGCAGCACCGAACCATGTCTGCAATTTCACATGAAAAACATGCAAATAACCAAACTATAATCTGCAGCCTCTTGCCTATACATTAGGAACAATTTCACTACTGTCAGATGCAGAATGTGTGCCACACATTAGGTCATTTATATTTTTATTTAATTCAGGTAACATAACAAAGCCACAGAAAGCATACTGATGGACTTGCAAATTAAACAGAAGCAATACAGGTGGCTGGTATCTGCTAACGGAGCAGTGCTGTTGTGGGCAGACCTGATCACAAACTTATAAGTTACTTCATCTGTAATTTAGGTTTAGTTAATGGGCTAATGATGACGTTGTTGTGTATGTGTTGTGGCATATTCCACAGTAAATGACAGCTTTGTATTTCACCCTTTGCTGTAGCAGCTGTTCCACAGAGATCTAGAGCAAGGCAGAAAGCTGTACTCTCTCTTGTAACTTTATGGTCACTCTTTAAATACTTTTGTGAACCTGCTAGGCAGAAAGTTTTCCTGGTTATTATAGCTGCATGAATTACTTACAACAAACAAACAAACCCACAAAGCTAGGATGTTGAGGTAGTTAATGACAGTCCTACCCAGTGGGCTGCAGATTATAGCTGTCCTTCTGCAACAAACCTTGGGACACAACCAGAAGAGCAGCACAGCCTGTGCTAAGCTGACCTCTAGGGTCACAGCATGCTGAGCACAGTGCTGTGTGTTTTCCTGTGAGATCCTCATAGGAACACCGCCCCACCTGCAGATGAAGGGAGCACGGGAAGCAGCTCTGCAGTTCTGAGTTAGTGCTGTGTATGCTGGAGAGCTGCGTATTCTGCAGGGGGCAGCATGGACGTGCTGGGGCAAAACTGGCAGACCAGTGTTTATTGCCTCTAAGATTAAAGACTTTTCTACAGGGAGAGTTTGCCAGCTTTTAACTCCCACTGGCAAATACGAGCATTCTGCATGAAAAGGGGTGAAAATATCTTCCCATGCAGAAGACTGACATTTCCATGACAAATGGAGGCAGAATTATCATAATATCATTAGTAGCTCTTCTTCTATAAATGCTAATGTTACTAGGAGAAGTGGAATAACAGACAAGCATCTTTCATCTTTTCCTTTTCCTTTTTTTTTCCCCCATAGATTTCCCCTGAGTAAACCTGATATTTAATAAAGGTGCAATGTATCTTCCAAACTGATTAGACTATGTGGTGAAGTAAGAGCTTTTCAATTTTTTAAAATGTTATTTCTTTATAACACTTATCTCCCTCTGTGAGGACATTAGGGACCTCTTTAAAAAAAAAAGTAATAAAAAGGAAATTTGAAAATAATGACCCTTCACAGCCTTGCAGACTAACCTTTGAATGAAAAGGCACAATTGGGACCAGTATTCAGAATACGCTGCAGAAGGAGCAGGAAATTTCAACTGGCCCAAAGGTATGGCTTAAAGCCCTCCAGGATAGTAAAAACATATCATAATATAAAATTGTATCTATTTGCTGCCACTGTCAGCTGAGCTCAGGCGCCTGACTCAAGATGGATGGATGGATTGTCCTGTTACAGCCATGAGCAGACTTTCTGTCCTGTATTCCGTATGATGAAGTACAGAACTGGGGCTTCTGCAGGCTTCTTTCTTAATGCTTTAAATTTTCTTCTTACTGCTTTGGGTTGACATTGTAGGGACAGCATTTAGGCATGGTATAGCTTGCTCTGTGAAGCACTAAGCTGAGTCACCTCCCATTTTTAAATATCTTCCAATACCCAAGCAATGCGAAAACTGTTCTGTAACATCTCTTGGACAATGGTTATTATCAAAGAAGAGAAATGCAAAGCACCTCTCTCGAATGGCTAGCAAAACACTGCGTCAAGGTGTATAATTTGTTCTCCACTGAGGGTGAGATGTGCAACACATATACCTAAACCAGATTGACAGGAACCTCACTTTTAGACTGTCTTGAGCAGGATTGTTACCAGGAGGTAACAGCAACAGACTGTGGTGAAATACACTTCAACAAGCTTTTCCCTATCCAGCCTTCCTTCTGTCTTCCATCTAAGTCATGGCAAAATACGGCAAACACAGGTCTCTTCTTTGCATCAGTCTGTATTAGAGAAATAGCCATATTTTACCTAAACAGTGACAAGACTGCTTGCTTCTCTGCTGATGGTGGGCGAACCTGTCAGACGCTGAAAGTAGTCAGTACAGACAGGCAAATCATTTTAAGCTGCTGTATATTGTGCTGAACATCTCTGTGATCAATCAGTGGACCAGCAGGTGATAGTGATAGTGATAGTGATAGTGATAGTGATAGTGATAGTGATAGTGATAGTGATAGTGATAGTGATTGCTGGCAGCAGCAGCAGTAGTGGTCCGAGGCAGAACAAAGAGCCCTGAATTCAGCCCAGGGTATGAAACACAGGGTCTGGTCTGCATGAGATACTTCTGCCAACAGTACTTTCTGCTTCTACTCATCCTGTTTGGATGCTAGTGCTTTCAACAGATAGTAGTTTATTCAGATGCTTGTCCTCACCCAACTCTCCTGCTCCTCTGAACTTGTTAGAGCTGTTACTTCTTCCTCTTTGGTTCTTGCACATTGAGAGAGATATAGAAATAACAAAGACAATTCCAGCCATTGATTTAAAGCAGAGAAACAGATTACAGGCTTCTCCTTCAGTTGTTAAAGTCAGACCAGGTATTTATCAAAGTTTTAATCACACTGCCCTATAACCTATACATTATGTTCTTCATATTCCAAGGATTACAAAAGATGCCCATATTTTGCTAATCTATGACTAAGTGTCCATCGAGGGCAAGAACTTATCATTTTCAGTTCCTCTAGAATTAGAAACATGACTGACTTCAGTAAAGAAGATATTTTGTTAGCAGTAGGGATATTTCTTGCACTGTCATCAGCATTGTGTTACTGTACTATTATTCTAGAGTGATATTTAGGGTAGGAATGGACTGGACATCAATACCAGTACAAAAGGGAAAGGAACATTGCAAAAGATGTCTGGGAAATTGCACAGAGGTTATAATTTGGCTGTTGTTTAGATCTGCAAAACAGAACTCTCTTTCTCCAAGAAAACTTTAACCTTGTTTATAGTCACAGAACGACAGTGTTATTACCTAAAACTCGAAGCCAGTTCATTTTAAGCTGGTTTATCTATTTCTAAATTACATTGCAGTTTATACAGTCCACCAAAATTTGAATTTTGGTATTGCCTATAACACCCCACTACATTTAATTTGAAGACAGTAAGATAATGTGTTCTTTGAGGGAGAAAAGCTGGGAAAAAATAAATGTGGGGCATGTGTGACCACTTGAGGATTGGTAAGGGCCAGAGGGAGTTGTGTGGGCTGTGGGGGCAGGGAAGGCTTAGATCTGTTGGCATGGGAAAAGGCACAACTGTTCCTTTTTTCTTCCACTGCCTCTGGTAGGACTTATTCAGCTCTCTGTCATGTGAGGAAGGGAAAGCGCAGGCTGCTCCTGTAGCCAGCTTTCCTCTTTAAAAAACATAGTCCTACCTGGACAGCCTTTGAGCTTTTTCTTTGTCGACACAATAGCCGGGGATGTAGGAGGATGTTTGTCTTAACCTACGGTTCTGGTCTGAACCTGCTGGAGTAAGGAGGTCAGTACATGACCTGTGTTGAGAAGCACTTGTTTTCACCGACAAACTAGGAAGCTTCTTAGGTTGGTGTTTGACTTGAAATGCTGGGACCATACCTCTTGTACATGATATTCTGTTGCAAAGCAAGCAACTCCTGCAGGGAGCCTGCACTATTCACAGGGCTTAGACATCAGGGGACTGATGGGATTCCATATTGCAGGGTGGAAGGTGACTGAATTCAAATGCACCCGCAACACATCATGCTGCTTGCATCTGTTCAATAACTTCTAGTACTGGTTAACTTGGAAAAGTCTCACTGAAAGAAAGAGCAACATTATTGACTTCACAAGACCTCTGATGAAAATGAAGACCCATGTTTAATGCCATCTCACTCCCCCATCATCTGACAGCAAGTTAAGGAAGTTAGGTTTAATTTATGACATCAGATGTGCGGTTCAGGAGTTTGAGTTGCCTCCGGTTACCTGTGAATGATCCCTGAGCACGAAGCTGAGTTTGCAGTTGTCCTTGTGTATGGCCCTGAGCTGGGAACTGGGGTTCCACTTTGCAAATGATTCCTTCGCAGGGCTTTAGTCACACTGCTTTAAACCACATGCAGCAAACTAAGCCTCTGTATGACTCCACATGATGGTTGCACAGAAAACTGGCACAATATTGTTGCAAGTATAACTGCCTGCAACGCTAGTGAAGACTGAAAGAGATGTGATATGCTTTTCAGAGGCTGATGGTACTTGTTTTCCACTCTGACCCTGTAACAGCTATGTCCTGCTATGCATGACTCCATGTAAGTTCTCTGAGCACATACCCTCCAAGTACAGGAAAAATAACACTGACTTTCACTTCATGGTAGCCTAAACATCACAGCAATCATGACTTTTACTTTATATGACCTGACTTCAGTAAATTTCAACTATACATGAGTAAACAGCTACCTACTGTTGTTTTTCAGGGAGCACGTTTACTTAATAATAGATGATCTATGCAGTAACATATGGCTGGGTCATTAAAAAGAACTTCCTTTATCTAATTATCATCAGCTCTCTGTTCGCCCTTCCGCACAGTGGATTAAGGCTTGGCCTGCAGTTCTGCTTATCTGCTCCCCTGAGAGCTACTGTTCAAAACTGGGCTAAAACTGTAAGGGACTTGAGTTGACCCATTTCCAGCCAATTCTGCCTCTCTTCCTTCAAATGTCCGCACCTTTCCAAGTAGCCTTGAGCCTTGTCCAGTTGCCTCAGGAGTGCATGGGGTCTGTTTCCCCTCTGCCAGTCCTCCACTGCATTCCACTTGGCACCTATGCAACCTCAGACCAGCCCTGCAGAGGAAGGGAGGGAAGTGAGGGCATGGCAGAGAGCTGCCTCTGGGAACATGGCAGTCTGTCCCATAAAGGTGATACACATTTTAGCAAGAGATATATACTTTAAGCAAAAAGTTCTGTAAAGTGTTTCCTCCTGGTGATCCTGGAGGATCATCACCCCATACAGACATATCTCAGCAACTTCTGACACTTCATGTTGTGCCAGTGCCAAACTGGTCTCTGGATTTGTTTTGTCTGAGTAGTTAGTCTTCCAATAGCAGAGAAAGCAGCTAGAACAAGGTGAAAATGCAGACCCTGTACAACTCTAAAAGTGGACATAACACTCATTAAACCTATAATTAACCTGCTGAAGGGTTCAGACCTAAAGTTAATAGCTCTTTCTAATATGCATTCTCTTTTTCTTGCTTTTTGAAGAACTGGTCTTATGCTCTTTGTTTTCTATAACTTTCAATTTACTGTACTGTCTTTGGGTACCTGTAATACAGGATTATGGTTTTATAATTTAAAAATTAGAAATACTGTTTTTATGTCTTTTTCCTACAGAAACGAACAGGACCAAAGCCACAGTAACCAAAGCCTGATGGTTCCAGCTAATAAAGGTTATACTACAGGACTACAGCAAGGAAAACTCCCTTTCATGTGTTATGGAAAACTGGTGTCAAGTTTTCCTTCTAGTTACACTGCAAATCTCATATAGAAAAAATGAGGATCACAGACCCATAAAGCTTCAAAATATTTTTACCAGAATATCCTGCTAATGTTACTTAAAGAATTAAAAAAAAAAAAGAAAAAGAAAAGAAAAAGTAAGATTCCTGTGTGCTATTTGTTTTGTCAAACATCAAATTAAAATAATGATGTCTGTTTTATAAATGATGAACTGATATTTTCCTGGCTTTTGAAGGAAATATAACACGCTGTATAAAATTATTGTCAGTTTCTCACAGTCAAAGAATTCATTTCTTTCCATCTTTCAAGACAGATGTGATCTTTCTTCAATGCCACACATAATGACTGTAATTTATGGAATCAAACAAGTCTGTTGTAGTTTTTGAACAATTGCAGAAAGAATCATTGCAAGCTCTTCAGATTTATTCAGATTGCCACTAGTGCTCAGTTATTATGTTCCATAAACATAGAATAGATTCAGGCATCTCTTGTTGATGAGGATGACAGCTCACAATGTAGAGAACATGATCAGATGGGTTTCTGTGAATGCACTTTATGCATTAATTGACAAGTATTCAAATTTGACACAGTTCTCTAACTGCATTTAAGCAACCACAGAGAAGCAAGTACTTTGAGCTGGGTGCTCATATCCAGAGATGATACTCTTCTCCAGGAAGAGAATTGCCATGTAGAACAGTGATGAAAGCATCCTCTGGAACAGCTGGCATATGGGATTTGCAGTCTTCCGTAACTTGCCTTGCTCTTGTTTATCAGTTCTTTGGTCATCTGTTAACACCTAGACCCAGTCCTGCCTAAAGGTTTGCTTTAATGTTATCAGGAACAATTGATAAGCAGTTTGTATAATCATCAGGTTTGTCAGCTCATGTACCACTATCGTCTCTCTCATCTCACCTTTAAGAGAGGTATGTGGCTATTATTCATTTTACTTTTGCTAAAGAAAGTAATACCCTTCATTGACATAACTGATTCTGAAATCTGTGCTGGTTCTGGACAGGTTGGCATTAACTTTCTTCACAACAGACTGCATGATGTTTTGTTTTTGATCTGTGACCAAAACAATGTTGATGAAACACCAATGTTTTATTTGTTATGATTAGTTCTTGCATACAATCAAGGTCTTCTCATCTCCTCACACTTTCCTAGCAGCAAGTATGCTGGGAATGAACAAGAAGATGGGAGGGGGCACAGTCAGGATAGCTGGCCTCAATTGACCAAAGGGATATTCCACCCTACATGATATGGAAGGCAGAAGGAGGAGGTGGGGGGACACTCAGAGTGATGGTGTAGCTGATAAATCATCTTGGAGCCCTGCTTTGACAGCAAATGCAGCTTTCAGTAAAGCTATTAAAATGCCTTGATGTTTATTTAAATGTCTTCAACGTTCCTTCTACGAGCTGCTGTATGAGTGCTTAGCTGTTGGTCAGGATCAACCCACAACAAAATTGTACACCTTTTAATTTTTCATGGAATAGTTAAGATGCAGAGATTCTTCTGCATGACCCTGCTTTGTGGCTTACTGTTCCAAAGGAAAAATACGCAGTTCTCAGTCCTAGATGTTAGTGATTGTCTAGTGAATATACTTATGACTAAAAAAGA
>VXAV01011289.1:70148-84085 GCA_013399715.1 Alectura lathami | reverse complement strand
AAACGAGACTTACAAAAGAACAGTGCATGTAGTTCTTATACACTGTATTTTCTGAATAGCACATTGCTCACATTCAAACTTTCTTCCTAGTTTGTTTTCTTAGAACGGGTGATGGTGGACCATTCCCTTTTCCTACAGAGCATCATATTTCCTTGGGTAGTTCGTAGGTTATGATTCATGTGCAGTCACTGTTCTTTAGTATACAGTCTAAATACAACATACAGTCAGACGAATCAGGGACAGAGGAGCTCAGAGTATGGGATACAGAAGGCAATGTGGTTAGCCTGTGGGATCTCACATCTGTAGGGCTGCCAGAGATCTGTGTTCTCGGATGTCTTAACTCATGGTTATGGGCTCCAATAAACTGCTCATATGTTGCTGTCTCTTTTTTCATTTCTGAGGTCACACTGAGGTAATGTTGTAACAATACTATCTCCAGAATTACTCTTCTAAGTCGCTACTGCAATTGCTTAAGTAATCTTTTTCAGAGTTGTTGTTTCTAGGCAGTGATTTATTTTTTTTACACAGGTTTTGGAATGGATGAGCAGCAGCCTGACTCGTTGACAGATTTTGTTTCCGATGTATTGTGTAATAACATCATAGCATGCTATGGTATGTAAAAACGTTGTAAAAGATTATTATGTCTTCATGTTTCGACTGGCTCTGTAGTTATGAATCCTGAAAAGTTGCTCTCTTACAGTCCATGAGCATGTTGGTACAGTTTCACTTAAAACACATTGCAGCTTCCTTGTTCTTCTGTTTCAGTTCCTCAAACCAGCAGCCTCTGAAAGATCAAACAGAACTAGTAATGAAGATCAACTCAAAGAGCAACCATAGACCACCTAAACTGTTCCAGCTTACTTGTGCTTGCAAGGTTTCTTACAGGTTTTGGCAACATCCTTTTGTCAACTAACCCAGCTAACTGGGACATGATCTTCTGCTGCCCATCCAAAGAATCTGTGAAAAGTTCTGCATTTCCTCTAGGATGGAGGAAGCATTCTTCTAGAACAGGGCATAGCTAATGCAGCTCCACGGACTCTGTAACAAAAATCCAAAGGCCAGATGTATGAGAGTTTTGCTCTAAAGAATTCACTTTGGAAGCTCAGTGGCCCTGAATTAGATAAAGGAAGTTCTGTGCATGTATCCTGCAGCTATTTAATTTGAATACCTATGAAAAAAATGCAACTGATTGGGAGACTAATATTTAGATTGAACTGACTTGAAATAACTTGTACATGTTTTTTTTATGTACTTCCATGTCTAGACTGTTAAAATACCAGGAGACTTATTAAATTATAGAGCCAGATGTTTCTTCTAGTGTTGTGGTGGGTGGAATAATTAAACTCAGAGATCAAACAAAGAGACTGATATTTAAATAGGAATATTTCATATATTGCCTTATATCAACGGATGTCTCCACTGATGATCCTATGTCTTCTTCATTCTGCATGCAGAAAGATAAAGTTTATGTAGGTTAATCAAGCTAACATTATAATTTAGGTAGGGTTAAGGTGGTGTGCATATTCCTATAGCTAACATATGATAAAAGATAACTTTAGTACAGTCTAGGTAATTCAAGAAGGTATTAAATATACAAGTAGTTCTACATGTTTCAGTGGTGTTGGTCATGTGCCTAGAGATATAAACTGATATGAATGTATCACTTGTCTAGGATTACTATTACCACAGACTTGAAACTGCAGAAAATGCAAAAAAATGTATTTTCGGGTTGACAATTTTCATTTTCCAGTTTTATAGTGAAGTGGAACATGTTTAATATAACCATGATGGGATGTGGGAGATGAGAAAAGACAGGGCAGAGTTTGCCAGAGATTCATATTTCTTCTTTCTCGCTGTTTATTACCAAAGGTGAACATGTTCTGGTTCACTTACTCTGATGAAGTGCACAAAGTTCACACTTAAACACAGTGGCTAATGCAGTCAATTTAAAGTGTATGGTTTGTTGTGATTTCTTCCAAATCCACTCATCATCCTACTTTATGGAGAGGAGGCTGTTTAATTTTTTTCTCTCCTTAGGCACAGGAGATAAATAAAATTGTACTGGTCAGTATATAGTTCAATGAAGAAAGCAGTATTTCTGAAGATTACAAACAGGTGAAAAAGGAGTATTGCATGGACTGCTACAGGATGAGGAACAAAGTGGAAAAAGCAGGGGAAAGAATTCTAAATTTGACTGTTCTGTTACTTAAGGATTCCTGCAATTCCTGAAATANTAATAAATTATTTACTGAAACATAATATCTTAGAATATTATTTCAACTTAATTTGTTTTGAAGATTTTGGAAATTTATACTTCCATCCCTGAAAATAATAATTTTTAAGTGAGTTTTTACAGTAAATTTTGTCAGGAAAATCACCAGAGCATGAGTGAAAGTAACAAGATGCCTTATGTATCATATTTCTCATATGAAACACAGAAGTCTTCAGACATGAAAACTGTGAAATAGATTGAATTCTGCAACTGGAGCTCAATAACTAGAGACTGTTTAAGACTGGTTTCTTTCCTGCTTTGTATGCTTAAGAGTAAAACACCAAAGTCTGAATATAATCTCTGCCTCTGGATTCTGCAAGAGTTAATTGTGCAAAATAGGTTAAAGAACCATCTGTAGGAGAGACAGTAAACTAAGTTCATAATCTGTCTCCAGTAAAGACAGATTTACAAGTAGTAACTCTCCTGTTTTCCAGGCTACCAGGGAATTACTCAATTTTTGTTTCTGTTATTTTATTTTATTTTATTTAAAGAGGAAAACGGCTATATACCAGCTGCCCTATAGTAAATGGTAATTGACTTTTAAAAATATAAACCAGCTTTTACAAAAATTACCGTAATGACTAGCTTTTTGCTCTTTTTTTTTTTTTTTTAGCCTTACTACAACAACAACATCCCAATTAAATAACTTGGTATTTCTCATGTTGAAATAGGATGTGTCTTACTGCACTTAGATACTGAGAAAAAGTGAAAAGAAAAAAGAGAGGAAAAGAGAAGAGAAGAGAAGAGAAGAGAAGAGAAGAGAAGAGAAGAGAAGAGAAGAGAAGAGAAGAGAAGAAAAGAAAAGAAAAGAAAAGAAAAGAAAAGAAAAGAAAAGAAAAGAAAAGAAAAGAAAAGAAAAGAAAAGAAAAGAAAAGAAAAGAAAAGAAAAGAAAAGAAAAGAAAAGAAAAGAAAAGAAAAGAAAAGAAAAGAAAAGAAAAGAAAAGAAAAGAAAAGAAAAGAAAAGAAAAGAAAAGAAAAGAAAAGAAAAGAAAAGAAAAGAAAAGAAAAGAAAAGAAAAGAAAAGAAAAGAAAAGAAAAGAAAAGAAAAGAAAAGAAAAGAAAAGAAAAGAAAAGAAAAGAAAAGAAAAGAAAAGAAAAGAAAAGAAAAGAAAAGAAAAGAAAAGAAAAGAAAAGAAAAGAAAAGAAAAGAAAAGAAAAGAAAAGAAAAGAAAAGAAAAGAAAAGAAAAGAAAAGAAAAGAAAAGAAAAGAAAAGAAAAGAAAAGAAAAGAAAAGAAAAGAAAAGAAAAGAAAAGAAAAGAAAAGAAAAGAAAAGAAAAGAAAAGAAAAGAAAAGAAAAGAAAAGAAAAGAAAAGAAAAGAAAAGAAAAGAAAAGAAAAGAAAAGAAAAGAAAAGAAAAGAAAAGAAAAGAAAAGAAAAGAAAAGAAAAGAAAAGAAAAGAAAAGAAAAGAAAAGAAAAGAAAAGAAAAGAAAAGAAAAGAAAAGAAAAGAAAAGAAAAGAAAAGAAAAGAAAAGAAAAGAAAAGAAAAGAAAAGAAAAGAAAAGAAAAGAAAAGAAAAGAAAAGAAAAGAAAAGAAAAGAAAAGAAAAGAAAAGAAAAGAAAAGAAAAGAAAAGAAAAGAAAAGAAAAGAAAAGAAAAGAAAAGAAAAGAAAAGAAAAGAAAAGAAAAGAAAAGAAAAGAAAAGAAAAGAAAAGAAAAGAAAAGAAAAGAAAAGAAAAGAAAAGAAAAGAAAAGAAAAGAAAAGAAAAGAAAAGAAAAGAAAAGAAAAGAAAAGAAAAGAAAAGAAAAGAAAAGAAAAGAAAAGAAAAGAAAAGAAAAGATGTACGGTGTCTTATAAGATTTTCAATAGTATGCTTGTTGTCTTCTGGCAGGAGTGGCAGCAAAAGACTAAAGGAAGGTTGAGCTCAGTATGGTGATGTGTTTGGTAGTGTTACTGGTGCAAAGGAAGATGGTAAAATCATGAAGAAGGCAGCTTTTATGGATGCCTCCTTTGTTCAAGATACATATACCTATTAATGCTATTAATAGTGTCCAGTGAAGAGAATTGGCAAAACTGGCAGATGGAGTTGAATTGCTTTCCCTAGCCCTTTCACTGAGTTGAAATCATACTTCTAGTTTAAAAGAGATATTACTTCTGGAGTTGAGTTGATCTACTAATAGCATAGAAAAGAAATGTAGCGTATACTTCGGCATGGAAGGCACTATGATGAATTGAAGTGTTTGCATGTTTGCAGAGTAACATACTTTGTCGTTGGAAGCCAAACTGCAAGATATTAGGCTTTACTCCAAATTGGAAGCAAACCCAATGTATTGGCAGGTACAACCAGTTGAGAGTAATCTCTTTCACATGCTTTATTTATATTCTTGACAGTCTTTATATAGGATTTTGCCAGTCAGATCACACCTAGTGAAGGATCTGGGGAGGCAGCCAGACTTCAGAGGCTAAACAAATCTGTTTAGCCAGGTAAACTTCACCTTCAATTATATTTGTGTGAATTTGTATTAACTTCATTCATATGGGATTTACTTTAAATGCATATCACTGTAACACATAGTAGGAGAACCTGGGTCCAAAATGACCAATGTGAATAAACAAAGTAATTGCATTTCAATGGAGAAGGCTTTGTATTATGTGTACAACAGAGATCAGTGAAAATTATGTTCACTTACACCCATTGCTTATCATCTTTTATTTTTAGTTCTTATTGTCAGCAGGGGAGTTCCTGTAATTATTTAGATACCCTGAAAGCCCATGGAATCATCCAGTGATTGTACATTCTGTTGCGGAGGAGCCTTTGAAATGTATTGTTTACAATCAGGATAGTGAAAATCTCCATGTTTGAGAATGTAGTGAATATTCATGGGATTTATCTGAGGTCTAAAACAAGAAAAACTTAAACATTCTTGTTCTATTCTTCTTTAACATCAGTAATGGTGTAGGCCAATCCTGTTTACATCTGTGGAGATACAGGCAGAACCAGATATATGAACACTTTGGACACTCCTGACTCTTAGGTTTGTTAGCAGGTATCTTACTGTAGTTTACTTGTCTATAAAACAAGCATGATACATATTTCTCACAAGGATAATCCAAATGTGTGCACAATCTAAAGGGCTGAAATCCACTTCTTGCTAGTGGGCTTACTGATGGGCAGTAGCTTTTGAGTCTGCAGTATCCAGTTACTCATGACTGTGTGACCCTACTCTTACTTTCTGTAAGCTTAACTGAGCTCTGGCTGTTTCAGACCATATATTTCTTTGGGCTCAGCAGGTGACTTTTTTTTTGTTTGTTTTCTTTTTAGAGAACTACAGTCCCAGAAGTCTTCTGTCTCTAGATGGTAAGTTGAATAATCTGAGAGAATAAGTTTGTTCTTCCATTTTTTTCTCTAGTCTTGTCTGTGCCCTGTACTAAATTAAATTCATAACTAGTTTTACAAATTATAAATTATGGTTATCCTTTCCTGCTAGCTTGAGTGATGTGTGCTGAATCCTCCATTGTCACATATGTTCACATTTACAAAGCCTGTTTTGCAGGAGAACAAAGCAGCAGCAGACTATTTGTATATAAGGCAAAGCAAGGCTCAGTGTTATTTTTTGAAAAGAGGATTTGTTTACCATATTAGCTGTCAGTGAAAATTTTTGAAGATACTATAAATGCAGCAAAAAGAAAAAGAAATCTCTCTGAAAAAAAATGCTGTGAGGCAATTTCTGTAACTTCTGAGATGAAAAATATAGTAGTCTTCTTACATTTACTTTTGGACATCCTGACTCTGCTTTCTAACAGAACTTAGACCAAATCACCCTTTCACTCCATCTCTATGCTCGAGAGTTGTACAGATGCTTATATTCCTGAGTGGGAGATCCTTTGCCAGCTACCACCAGCACGTTAGTGACTTGTTTGGCACCAGAAGTGACAGGCTCAGTTCTGCTTTTACTGCATGAGAGACTGTGCTGTGGTGCACACTTTGAAACCCTGGCTTCCATGTACTAGGGGAAGTGCTTTGGGAGGCTTTGTGTCTGACTGCTTATATTGATCTGTTGACAGCAGATTTTTTTCGTTCTAGAAAAGCACCATATGGGTAGATTTATAAAATGATGAATTAGCGGTAATGTTTAATATTTTCTTTTATTTATCCATAGAAAAAACTGTGTATTTTGTATTTGAACTGTTTTTTTGTCTTCTCTCATCCAAATTATTGTTTTTTTTTTTTTTTTTTTTGAAGGAGGATTGTAAGGAGAGAACAGTCAACTGTTTAAGAATCTCTAAACAAAGGAATTCATGCTGATGCAATCAGTATCTGGTTATACTAGACTTAAAAGGAAAAGAATGAGTTTTAGCCACTTTTTTTTGGACTACAAATTTATTCTACATATGTCTTTCAGACTTGCCTTTCAGAGAGAAAGTATGTCTCTCAGAGAGACAAGTATGCAAAAGAGCTTGCTCTTTTTTTTTTTTTTTTTTTTGTTATAGTGAAATTGAGCAAAGTTATGTGACCAAACTCCATCTGTCTTGACAAGTATGCCTTCAATTTCCCCCAGCCCTCCCAAGCAATCCTTCCCTCTTGCTATACTGTGTCTTCAAGAAATAAATGAATGGTGATTAATGAGCCACTCATAAGTAGAATAATATTTTAACCTGTTTGTGAAGGATTGAAGGCACATGTCTTCCCTCAAAACATAGCCTCTGGAAGGCATGTGTATAATTATCTTTCCAAAGACTGAACACTTTTCTCCTCACCACTACATCTGAAACCTGAAAGGAGAAGGAGGAGAAATTTTGTCTATACTCTTCTGCTGTATTATTTCAAATGATGACTTGTGGCACCCTGGTAATAATTAGAGAATTAATGGCTCAGATTTATTTAGTCTTAAAACTACTGAGGAGGATTTTCAGAGAAATCATCTGACCCGTATCAAACTGCATGTCCATGCTTCAGAACTAAGGCCCTGAGTACAAGTTTTATATAATGTCTTCTACATTGATAAATATGTAGATAGACAGACTGATAGATCTATCTGATGCCATAAAAGCTGTACATACACATGTGTCTGCAGGTGTGTGCATATGCATGTAACTGTCTATATGCCTACTTGTCTATTTCTAGCTATCTAGATATTTATAGTTAGGTATAGGCATAAGGAAATGAATAGATAGATAGACAGACAGATAGAGAGACAGACAGACAGACAGACAGAGAGACAAACAAGATGATGGTGGTCAGGGTCTACTACAGGCCACCTGATGAAGGGGAGCCTGTTGATGAGGCCTTCTTACTTCAGCTGAAGGAGGCGTCACAGGCATGGGCTCTCATCCTAATGGGGTATTTCAACCATCCGGTCATCTGGTGGGACAACAGCACAGCAAGCTGCAAGTGATCCAGGAGGCTGCTGGAGTCTATTGACGTTAACTTTCTGGTTCAGGTCTTGGACAGACCGACAAGAGGTGAAGCGTTGCTGGACCTAGTGCTCACCAGTGTGGAGGAGATGGTCAAAGAGGTGAAGACTGGAGGCAGCCTGGGCTGCAGGGACCATGCCCTGGTGGAGTTTCTGATCCTGAGGAGCGTGGAACAGTGCTCCGCAACATCTTTATTGATGACTTAGACTTTGGAATTGAGTGGACCCTCAGTGGGTTTGCTGATGACTGTGAGTGGTGCAGTTGATAGCCCTGAAGGAAAGGATGCCATCCAGAGGGACCTGGACAGGCTGGAAAAGTGGGCTCACAAGAACCTGATGAGGTTTTATAAGGCCAAGTGCAAGGTGTTGCACTTGGGTCGGGGCAATCCCAGGTATGTGTACACTGGGAGAAGAACTCCTTGAGAGCAGTAGACCTGCAGAGAAGGAATTGCGCGTTGTGATTGANGGAAGTCCGCGTTGTGATTGACAAACAGCTGGACATGAGCCGGCAGAGCGCTCCTGCAGCCGGAAAGGCCAATGGCATCCTGGGCTGCATCAAGAGACGGGTGGCCAGCAGGGAGAGGGAGGTGATCGTCCCCCTCTACTCTGCCCTTGGAAGGCCTCACCTGGAGTACTGTGTCCAGGCTTGGGACCTCCAGTACAGGAAGTGTGTGGAGTTGTTGGAGTGCGTCCAGAGGAGGGTCAAAAAGATGATCAAGGGACTGGAACACCTCTCCTATGAGGAAAGGTTGAGGGAGTTGGGATTGTTTAGCTTGGAAAAGAGAAGGCTCCGGGGAGACCTCATTGCAGCCTTCCAATACTTAAAAGGACCTTACAGGCAGGAGTGGGACCGACTTTTTACGCAGGTAGTTAATGGTAGGACAAGACTGAATGGATTTAAACTGAAAGAAGGGACATTTAGGCTGGATGTTAGGAAGAAATTCTTCCCTGAGAGGGTGGTGAGACACTGGAGCAGGCTGCCCAGAGAAGTTGTTGGTGCCCCATTCCTGGACGTGTCCAAGACCAGAATGGATGGGTTCCTGGGCAGCCTGATCTGGTGGCTGGCAACCCTGTCCATGGCAGGGGTGTTGGAACTAGATGATCTTTGATGTCCCTTCCAGCCCAAGCCATTCTATGATTCTAGGATTCTATGATGTAAGCATATAGGGCCAAAACACAAAGCTGATCATCTAGCTCATTTTTCCTCACAGGCTCTCAGAAACAAAAGATATATTTTCATTAACATGGGGTTTCACACATTCATTCAAACAGCCAAAAAGAACACGGACATTTTACACTTTCTCATTGCCAAAATAATCCTGTGATGGCAAGGATGCACCTTCACCTTCAGGATGATAATTCAACTCACAAGATATATCCTGAAAATCAGGATTACCACTGTATACATATATTGGCCTTGAAGTAAGACAATTAGCCAAGAGTGTAACCATATGGCCTGACAAGTATAGACAGTGACTTATTTTATGTAGAAAGAAAATTATGAACTCTGCAATGAATAAATGTTTTATATAGTATCAGAGCAGAGCATCAATAAACATTACAAAGGATCCTGTCTTCTAACAAATTAACCTTTTGTGAGCTATGTGGATACACCTTCTGACTCTCAAGGTCTGCAGACTGATAACCCTGAAAGAAAAGAAGATCTGTAATTAAGATTTAGTATAAATTTTACTGCAGAAGTATTCAGTCACTTTGAAGGATTAAGAAAGGGCTGTTTATTTTGAAGGTCAGATGAACTATCAATAACCATCCTCCAGTGATTTTTTAACATTTTATACGTTGCAATTTGACAAAGAAAATGAGCTGTCTTGCCTCTTGGATTTTTTTTTTTTTTTGTCTTTTTATCGTGAACTGTTCTGCACAATTGCTTCTCTTTAGTGCCTGTTCTCTGTCCTCAGCACTGGAGCATTATGCTTCCAAAGGGAGGGAAGGCAGTCAGCAGGCAGGTCTACAGAGAAGAGACAGATCATAGCCTGATGACGACAGAGATTATACAATCTGAAATTAATAGAACCTGAGGGTTGATGTCCAGAAAACCCTCAAACAAAGCTTATGATTCATGACATCTGGACCTACTGATAACATAAGCTGAATATCTCATATAGAGCAATTATCCCAAATCTTCATCTTAGAGTTTCCTACATATCCGAAGAATACCACAGGACAATTTATTTTGGGGACCAAGAAAATCAAACCTCAGTCAAGCAGCTTTTGGTGAACTCTTTCAATGAGATAATCATGGAAGTCACCTAACTCTCAAGTGATTTACCTCAATAAACAGCATGGAAGAAAATAAAATAGAGCTTTAAAACTTGTGGGGTTGGGGTTGATTATTTTGTTGCTACACTTTTTTTTTTTTTTTTTTTTTTCCAGAGTAGTCAATGTGTAATAAGAGTTACAGGGAAGGTTGTTGTTGAAGTGGCTCATCAATCAATTTCTCACAACCTTTGAAATGTTATGGATTAGGAATTTTCAGATTATGATTGGCAAAAAACATTTTTGGGGCGAGGGGAAGGAAGTTGTGTTAAAATTACAGAGATTACAGAGTTCCTGGAATGGTTGTTTATCTTCCAGGAATGTCAAGACAAGCCTTATTTCTTCCCCAGTTCTCCCCCTCAGTATGGCATCTTGGCACTTACTCTAAGCACAAAAAGTGGGAAGATGAAAGGATCATTGTCAGATTGACCTGAAAGATAACTGAGATTATGCCAGATAGCATTCAAAATAACAATTCATTTATCATTGAAATTATTCTATTCATCGGTAAATAATAACTATATTTAACACAGAAAAGTGGTTATCAGAGAGAATACTTCTTAGGTAAATAATTTAAAATTTCTCTCCAAGCCTCATTATGTAAGCTTATTTTTTGAATTTAATCCTGGTTAAATATAAAGAAAAGCATAAATGGACAAAAGTAGATGACGTGCCAGTTGTGAGAGAGGATTGTTTACAGGAGAGTTGATAGGAAAGAAGTGTGGACATTCCAACAGGATTATCAGAAAATCCATTTTTTTGCCTGAAATGTTAGTTGTTAGAGTTGCTTGTGATTTTTCCTATGGGTTATGTTTTTCATCAGTTTGTTCCATACTGCATTAGCTGTCAGTATCAAAGGAAAAGTCAGCTAAGAGGGTCACTTATGCTATAACAGTTCTTGCAAGAGGCAGTGACCTCCTGTCTGCTGAGCTCTCAGTCGGCATCTGAATTTTAAAACAATCTGAACGAAAAAAAGCTCAACAGCAAATACCAAGAAGAAGCTTACTATAGGTATGTGTTCCTAAATAAATCGTAATATTGGAAAACATTGATGTGTGATGCTCTACTCCTGTTAGCATGTTTACTGTGTGTTCAAGGCTGATGCTCTTGGCCAGGTGTCTCATTGCACAAGAAACTTCATCTGAACATTCAACATCACCACTGCAAATAGGTTTTTCCAGTATTTTGAGAGTATATTTTTTTTGAAACAGCCATGAAAACAGACTCATGGCAGTCTGTATTTTGGAACACCCCAGTTATATTCCACCAGAGAGCTCTGTCCGTGTTAATACACTGTGGTTCCCTGTGGAGTTACTTTACAGGCAAGAGGCAGAGAGCTCATGAAGTTAGACTGCTTTGGTACGTCTACAAAGATTCATGACATGGTGTATAGATGCTCTGTAATGTCTGGAGTTGTCTTGATTTTTTTCATGAAAGCGAAAGTCACACAATGCATAAAGACCAACTATCTTAATGCGGACCCATCCTCCACATTCCTCATACACATCACAGGTAGGGTAACACACACTCCACTGGTATTCATGTACTGCTGTGCAAATCCCTTCTTAACACTGCAGTGCTTCAGATGTGCCAGACAGAGCAAATCTAATCCTTGACTATATTTCCAGCATGGCTTTTTCCAGGCACAGAAGAATCACACTTCAGCAAACCAATTTTATCTTTAACAAACACAAGAAAGAATGGGAAATTTCTTAGTCTTGAATCTTATTTTCCTTTCAATAATATCATTTTTCACTGAGGACCAAAACTGTACTGGAAGAATCTAGTCCTGCATTTAGCAATTTGCAGTATCATTTATCAGTCATTTGTGTGTAATCTAGCATATTCATGTCTTGATCCATAGGTGAGTGTTTTCCTAACTTTTTCAGATTTTATTTTTTTTTGGTGTTAGAAGTTATTGACTTAAAATATCTACCCAGAACACAGACTTTTTTAGCAGAAAGTTTTGTTAAAAGGATATATATTCATAATCAACATTTTGAGAGAGTAAACCTGAATAAATCATTGTTCTTTCTATCGAGCCAACTGAATGGCCTCTCCTCTGCATATATTATGGCTAGAAGCAACTCATAACTTTTTTATTGCTCTGTGGGTTTTTCTATGTTTTTGTTATTATTTCAAACTCCATATGCAAGATTTTAATGGTTGACATTTTTTTTCCGTATCTGCATCTGAAATCTCAGGGTATTCACTTCCTTCTTCCTTTTATTTTTCTGAAAAATATGTAGTACGTAGATCAGGAAGAGAAACTGTCAGACACAGACTTTCTGATGGAGTAGTGTCTGAAAAGAGGTTAACAGATGTACATCTCGATGCTGATCTGCAAAGGCATTGCAGACCTGCGTTGACCCATGTCAAGGATGAAAAGATACTCTCAGGGATATATGATCTTGAGATCTTGTGGTCATGTAAAGATACAGTCACTGAGATCAGCACCTCCAGTAAGTGATTTATCTCAGGCTAGGATGACTATGATCCTTAATATCTTGTTTGCCAGTGATTCAACTGGGAATCTAGCCAGCCGGTTAACTTCCTTTTATACAACCGAAGCTTGATGAAATCAGCTCCACCAACAGGGCAAACAGCTGTATCTAAAAAATCCAACATGCTAATATTCAGGCCCTATAATACTAAGCCACAAGTAACTGAGATGCCACTGAGGAGAACACATTACTAACCTCTGGAGTATAAGTTATAAATTATTAGTAGAATTAAGCCTTGGGATTGTAAGAGTGTTAGTAGAGATAGTGCTGAGCTAAGGGTGAAATGGTATGCTCTTTCATCTATTCTTGCTGCTATGTACAAACTCTATCTGGAAGAGAGAGTGGCAGGAGCAAAGGGATTCTAGATCAACATGCAGCTTGCATTCAGCTTTGTGAGAAACAAATTCTCAGGTATAATTTAACAGAAAACTTGACAGTTCTCAAAGACTGATCAGCAGCAAGGTTCTTAGGTACTCTTGAGGCTCTATCTTTTGCCAGTTTAACTCAAAGAAAGGCAGGATTTGGTGTGAAACAGATGCAGGTCCTGCTATTTGGGTGAATACAGGTGTTGGTTGGACTGTAGATCTCCACAATTTTCAGTAATAAATGATGGTCTGGTGATGAGTCCATAGTAGGTATACACAGGAAAATCCTGTCTTTGCTCATTCTGCTAGCTATGCCTGGATTTAAGGAAATAATGAGATGATTTAGAACAATTATTATGTCTTAGTTGGGACTGCTTGTTGTAAACCTTCTACTGACTGTCGTCTTCACTGTCTGATACCATACCCAAGAGCCTTTTTTTATTGCTGCTGGAAGACTAATTTTTTTTTCATAAAAGGAAAAGATAGGCTGAAGTGCTGACTTCAGGTAATGTTTCACCTCACCTTAGTTTTTGTTTTTCACCTTTGTTTTTTCTTTGCAAAGTTCATCTGACTCTTGCGTTTACAGCTGTAGACATCTTTCTGCCTTTGATTTGTTCAGAAAGGTCAGCCTTAACTAGAACACAGCAAGAGGTATCTCTGCTGTTGCGTTGCTTTCTTGCAGGCACACGTGTGGTATCAACCATGCTAGCAGAGACTGCATTGAAAAGCTTTTGATAGCAGCTGTCCTCTCTGCACTGGGCTGAGCATTGCTCTCACACTACAAATAGTCAGACTTGCAGCACAGTGGAGCTGCTTACTCTCAATGACTAGTCTTAATGAACATAGTCATCAAAAATATTTACCCTATACCAATAGTTAAGTGGAGGTTGTAAATACCTAGCAGAGACACCTACCAAAAAGGAAAGCTGGCAAGTAAGTTAATTCCTTGCAACATGTGAGCTACAAGCAATTCCCAGAGAAGAAACTAAGTAAAAATTTCCTATAGAGTTTGAGAATATATCCAAGAGAGCATGCCTTATGTTGTATCCATGCCATTCAATTTCACCCTCAACAATATATATTTTTTCTAGAAAAGCTGATATATATATATATATATATATATATTTCCCCAGAATGATGATCTCAGCACAGCAGTAACTAAGA
>VXAV01011289.1:50784-62795 GCA_013399715.1 Alectura lathami | reverse complement strand
GCTGTGCACTTTTCAGACCTCCAGTCTCCTACAGTGAGCTGTGAGTGTTAGGTAGCTAAAGGCAGTGTATGAAGAAGAAACACATTTATCCTAATGACAGGACTTCTTTCCTCTTTTATTGTCAAGCCATGAGGCTAGTGCACCTCCAGACAGCTAAACACAGTAATGCTTTGAAGAAGTCCTTGAAGAAACATTTGAGTGAAAATTTACCTGCCGAGCACTTGTTGTGTACAGGGGCCATGCATGTATTTTAAAAAAAAAACTTCTGGCCAAACACCAAAACAAACCAAAGCAAATCAAAAACATCTCTTAAATAAAAAGGAAATAAAATTGAAATAACCTCTTCTGGACAGAAACTGTTGTTCCGTTATATGATATCTGTCACATAATGAAATAGGACTTTGATGTTGGGGCTTGTTGTTAAGATCTATGACACCACAATAGTCAAACATTTGTTGATGGAAAAAGTCACCTGTCAGTTTGTGTATGATCTCTACACAGGAACATAAGGGTTCTCACAAGTGGCTACTGGTATTAGAAGCCTATTTGCCATGCACATGCATCAAGCTGAACATAGTGTGCTGGTTCATCATCAAAACTAACCTAGTACTTTTGAACATAATTTTAATTTCCACAAGTTTTGTGAAGTGATGTGTGGCTGTGAGGCTACTGACAAGTCAAAAAAAGAGAGAAGTAAATTAACAAGAGATGCACTGGCAGGCAGATGGGCTTAGCAGAACTGCAGAGGGAAGACATTTGTGTGTGTAAAGTTGTGTCTCGGAGGACAGCTTTTTAAAGTACAAATTGAAATGTAATTGTAGAATTAAAGGAAACTTTGGATACTTTACTCATTCCTTCCAATTATGTCTCAGTAACTAAAAGTCAAAATTTTCATGTGCACAAATATTTAAAGATGTATGTAAGTGGATTGTGGCATTTTTTAATGTATGTAGCTATTTTGGCCTAGCTTCTTGAAGGTGATCAAGATTAACTTGATCTTAATCTACTCCTTAATTCCACTGAAATGTCTTAGAACTACACGCCAAGATACTTCTCCAACTCTGACTGGGTGCCTACAAACACCTACTTCCATTTTAAGCATGTAACTAAATCTACTTATGCAAAAATTACCAGCCTTATTTCATATTAAAGGTAACAGCCAAGTTCCAATGTACTATCATGCAGCAGTGATCTATCTGGATTCCTTCTGTAATGACACCAGCATCCTTTAAGGGAATTTTTGAACATGAGAAACCCATAATATTTACCACTGGCTTTTGAGAGCAGTGTGACCAACCCTGCAGACATCCCGAAATTCTTGAAAAATATTACTATTAATACTAAACCACTTTCATGAATGTTAAAGACTCAGTTTGAGTTGTAACATGGAAACTAAAGCCTCACCATTTTTATGTGCAAATCTACTTCTCTATGTATGTTAATGACTTCCAAAAGATATATATTCCTTTTCTAAATAGTAGGTTATATAGTCTTTTCCTGAAGACGCATATGATTCTGAAGGGCCACTCTATCTAGAAGCTGACTGGTTGGGCTGATGTGGGACATCAGCAGTGACAACAACAAAAGCCACCTGGAAACTGACAGATTACTAAGGAAACAAGTGGACTTTCAGAGTATTTTAAAGCTGGCTGATGTGTTGGAGTTTACAAATAAAGGGTAGATTGCATTTCTTAATTATAATATGCATTAAAACAGACAAAACACAGTATGTGTCTATGGTAATGATTCTTGGCAGGACTACAAAGCACTAAACTGTGTCTGAAACACAGCTAGTACTTTATACTGTTCGTAGTTAGGCCAGTCATCAATTTTTCAGCTGTTTGGACAATTGATTTCTTCTTGCTATCTTCCTACGCATTACTTTCAGAATCATGATTATATTCTTCATTCCTACCTCTAGTTCATCAGAGCAAATCTTGAAACATCTAAACCAGTAGGTGAGAACTATTTTACAAGTGAGTTTAAGGTGTACCATTATTTTAGGTGAATTCACTTTTGATTAAGATCTTCAAAATTTACTGAATCTCTTGCTCACTAATCACTAGTGCTTGTCCAGATGAAAGAAAAACAGTAAAGCACTGTGCCAGTTTCTGCTACTTAGTAACTGCAAATAGCTACCTTACCTGACATCCTGCAGAAAATACAACTAATTAGGAGTAGCTTCTCCAGCACAGAGATATTCTCATTCTGGAAAGCAGCAAAGTTGTCCTTATAAGTGCTGTTACCCTATTCAGAGGGAGAAATAAATGTGAGACATATTTGAGAAACACCAAACTTCACTAGTTATTGAACTGAAAATCTGGCAGTAATATGACTTGCTGCTTACCAGTCTGAATTCACAAAACCTATATTGGTACAAAAATAAAATAAACATGCTTTGCAGGAAGAAAGAACCCGGCAATGTTTCCTGGTGGCTGAAATTATACTTGCAGAAGGGATTCCTGTCCTAATCTGGGAAGTTTTTTTTTGTTTTTTTTTTTTAATCACAGCCAAAAGGTAGGCCATGATTTCTTTTGTAAGCACAAACACTTTAACTCAGATGCATAGCTAAAATACAGGTTGGGGTATTTGTGATCATTCTGTAGGGGAGATTTGTGAGGCCACATCTTTTACCACCAGTGACTCACTAAATCCTGAATCTAGTGAGCCACAACTCATGATTTGAGAAACTGCAGATAGCAGAAAGTGATAAGAAAGAAGGTTATACAAAAGCTTGATGAACAGGAAAACAACCCTGTCTTGCCTTGAGATGGTTGAATAACACTTACTTTTAGTCTTTGATCATGTTATTACATGATTGCCTTATGAAATGTAATGCTTATAAATGTGCTTGTGCAGCAAGCAGAAGAGACTTGTGGCTGTTATCACCTAGAAAATCTTGTTAGTCTGGTAATTTATTATATTTCAAGATTTTGACCTGAGGATCTACCATGATAGGAATTTCTAACAAGGCAAAATTCTTTGAAGAAATAGCAATATATTATGCTTCAGTTGTTACGCTTATACAATAGAACTACCTTTATGCAGTACTAGAAATTACATCTAATTTGCAGATTTCACAGGGTCAGGCAAACAAACACAATTTTACAGATCAAAGACAGGTGACATGGGAATTCAAATATTCAGCCTTCCAGAGGATGATTAAAACATTCAGAGTTTTAGGAATGTGTTAGAGAGGAATGTATAAGAAATAATAAAGTCTCATTCCAGGTGCTCAAAAAGCAAAGATCAGTAGAAAGAATGCATTCTTTTCTGTTTAAAAGTTGCATAGGAAACAACATTATTCAGGTTCTGCATTGCCCTTAGTTCGCAAGGACTTTGTGTTATAGCTGATTGTTCAATCTACTTTTAATTATAAATATGCATTGACCTTGGTTTGGGCTAATCCCTGAAAATTATAGACACAAACAGATATATAAAACAGAAGACAGAAAAATGTTACTGAGAGTTACTCATACAGGACAAATCTGTTTGTGTTTGTTTGTTTGTTTGTTTGCTTGGTTTTGGTTTTGTTTTTTCAGGTTGTCATGTGTGATTTTCAGAAGTGAGGATTAATACACACATGAGCACACAAGATTTTATTTCAAACTGTAATAAAGTGGCATTGGGGTACTAGAGGTCTGTAGCTTTCCTCTTACTTTAATTTCAACAGCTAGAGTAAACCAATACAAGGGATTGAGTGAGGGATTGAAGGTAGGAGGGGGCAGGAAGGAAGGAAGAAGGAAAAGAAAAGGAGGGAAATAGGAAGGGAATTCACTTAGCATGATGTTCTGCATTTGCTGTTCTCTCAAACATTTCTAACCACTCTTCCCCAGTGTATAAGAAGTCCTGGTTTTGTTCTGGGCTGATGTAGTTTGGAGTGAGGCAAGTAAATACACATTTAGCATATTGGTTCTATGTTTCATGAGTTTTTGAATAATAATGATTTTAGATATGTTCCACTTCTAGCAAATAAAATCAGAAAATGTCAGGTCAAATGTCCATCAAATCTAAATTGCTTTTGCTACATCAACACTATAAATTGAAATGTGTTCAGATGTCTTCTAACTCTGGCATGAATCAATAGTGGTCCTTTTGAACAGAGTTTTTTATTACAGAGTTTTTTATTTACAAAATAATGCCATCTACATTAAAAAGCTTTAGTGACTTACAAAATCACAGTGAGGATGACAGAACAGGAAGATGCAAGAAAAACAGCAAAGCAAAGAGGAAGTAATGAGACTGGATACCATTTACTATATATTTTAATATTTCCTAATGGTATGCCAATGAGCAACATTTATAATGACTACTATGTGTTAAAGAAGGTAATAATAACCTAATAGCCTTGTACTCTGTTACAAATTCTTAGTAACTCTTTAACTGAAGTTAAATGGAACAATCAGGGGACTGAAGTCGTAATTTTCAGGCCACTGGGTCATATTTTGTACATTCTGAAAAGCTCAAATTCTGTTCCAAAGGAGAATTCAGAATGAATTTATTTATAATATTCTTCAAATTCCATTAAGGAAGGATTCCATTTCCTTAGGAAATGAAGAGTTTGCCTTCTGAATGACTCTTATCTATAGTTCTGTCTTTGCTGTAAAGTACAGTACACAGTTCAGGATACCAGCAGTGTCTTATTATTATTATTTAGACAATTCTCCCAGGGATTCTCATGGTAACAGTTAACACGCATGAATTACTTCAATGTAGAAAGACCTAAATGCATCTTATTAAACAATAAAATGAATCTTTGTTACGCTATTAAGATGAAGCTTTGTTCTTAGTTTTGACCTAGTATAAAATTGAACTGCAATACGCATTTGCAAAGACAATCTCAAAAATATAACTGTTGCTTCCAAAGAAGAAACAGGGAAAGTATGGCCACTTACTTTTTATTTTCTTCTAAATTTATTTTTGAAGCAAGCCATGTAGATAGATAATTGATAAATGGTAGAGGAAAAAGGGGTGTCCTTTCTCCTTGGTGATATGGCTATCAAGGAAATCTTTTATATCAGCAAATAACTTGATTCTCCCCTGAATTAAGATAAATAGCTTCCATAAGATGCCGTGTGCAAAACTATCTTTGTGTAATTATTTTTGATTAGGCTTGGGGCAAATTGGCAGCAAAATTTTTGTTTTTCCTTGCCAATGTGCTGGCAGGAAACAGAAACATTTGTCACTATGGAAGGCAAAGAATCTGCTAAAATGAGGAATTATTTCTATATTATTAATCATCTTGTTCTGCATAAACTTTTTTTTTTTTTTTTTTTTTTTTAATGGAGGGAAAGACGAAGTAAATATGACAATGTCCTTGTTTCAGACTGTGTAGTGCTTAGCTGCATGTCAGGTCAAACTACAACAGACATCAAACCAACTGAGAGGGAGAGAGGGAGGGAGAGAGACAGAGGATGAACCTTGGAACAAGGACCAGTATTGCATTAAGTACCTTTATTTACATTTCCTGATCTTAAGCAACCTTACTTAAAATTCTGAACTTCATAAGTCTGAAAGACCCCCAGGCTAGGATATCGGAATGCAACACACCTTATTTAACTCCTTCATCAGCCACTAGGACTTTTGCTACTTATCTGATTAATTGTCCTTTATTAATTGTAAGAAAGGTGTTGCTAATGCCCCCTGAATTGCAGCTGTGATAGCAGACTCATGAGACCACTGGCAGTAGTCTCTGGAAGTCCTTTCTTTCTGTTATGTTCTTGGTTTTAGGCAGATACGGTCTACTGATTAATTGGGCCTTGAACTGCATATACCATATCCATTATTAAGGCACTAATGAACAGATAATTAAAAGTATTATAATATATAATATAAAAGTTTATAATATTTAACATTCTTATTACTGATCTGGAATACTAAATAAACACTAATTACTGAAGACACAGACAAATAGAAATCCAGCGTTAATTTACTCTTTTAGATTTTCATTCCTTCACTTTCCACCATATAATTAAAATTATGCATGGACATAAAAACAACACACTGAAGAGCAATTCAACAGTTCTTTCTTGTTTAGAACATTTTACCATCTTCTTGTCTAAGGATAGGTACACCAACATTTAGATAATAAATACTTCATGAAGGAAGAGATTTTCTGCCTTTTATATATGCCTCTATATCATAG
Source organism: Alectura lathami (assembly GCA_013399715.1). Lineage (NCBI taxonomy): Eukaryota > Metazoa > Chordata > Aves > Galliformes > Megapodiidae > Alectura > Alectura lathami. The sequence goes on along the minus strand of VXAV01011289.1, from coordinate 56,650 downwards.
AATGGCTTGGGCTGGAAGGGACCTCAAAGATCATCTAGTTCCAACCCCCCTGCCGTGGACAGGGCTGCCAGCCACTAGCTCACTGGATGAAACTGCCCAGGAACCCATCCAGCCTGGCCTTGAACACAGCTAGGGATGGGGCAGCCATAGCTTCTCTGGGCAGCCTTTGCCAGAGCCTCACCACTCTCTCAGGGAAGAATTTCTTCCTGATGTCCAACCTAAACATCCCCTCGTTCAGTTTTAGCCTATTATATAGGGGTCACTCCCTCCAGGTGCAAATAGAGACTGCCCAACCAGACTGTTTATTGCTATTGATATAAATGGGAAAAAACAAAACATTGTATGTCAGTAACTATATGTTGTGCAATTGTCCACTTAAATACCTTTTTTTTCTTTGCATCCCAGAAGAAAGAACAAAAAACTATGCCTGAATTTTTACACACTGTGCTCTTATAGCTGAAACAACACAGAAAAGTGTTTGTAATTCCTTTCCTCTGAATGTGAAAGCAAAACCAAACAAACTCAATCTTGCCTGATGGCTGGAAAGAGAGTGAGAAAGAATATGACAGCAGTTGTGTTTGTACTTTGCTGCTGTGTCAGGTAGTGTGAGAACTTCATTCCTCTACCAATCAGACAAAAGTCTGTCATTTAATGCAATAGTATGCTGCGTGCTCCAAGAAATAACACATAGAAAAATGCTGAAACAAGCACAAGAGGTTTGCTTGTACCAAGAGGAGGAAAAGCAGTAAGACCTGTATGGAAATATGACAGAGAGTGCCTTTTGAGTGTGGCTGCATGGTGCCTTATAGATACAGATGTACACTCATACCTGGAACATCACATTGAGTCTCTGGAGATGGAACTACTTGCCCAAAACCATAAAATAAGTTTAAGACAGAGTTGGTTACACACATCCAAACTTCAGGATCTTCTTTAAGAGTTGTTCAGTGGGGTTGTAAATTACTCAGATTTATTTCCTTGGGAAACAGACAATTGCTCTGGCTTTCCTGTGGGCCCACTTAAGGTACTGTAAGGTACCTTCTCAGAGGTCTTCTCAGAACCTTCTGTCCTCTAGACTGAACTACCCCAACTCTCTCTGCTCATCCTCATGGCCCTCATCTGAAATATCTCTAACAGGTCTGTGCTGGGTGCCCCAGAGCTGAACACAGTACTCCAGATGGAGTCTAATGAGAGCCGAGTGGAGGAGGAGGCCCAGAATATGACTGGCTTTCTGGGTGTAGGTGCGCACTGCTGGTAATCCATCAAGTAGTCCATCCATCATAGTCACAACTGTCCAATTTGGAGATGAGAATGTCATGGAAGACAGTGTCAAATGCTTTGCACAACTCCAGGTAGACAAGTCCAGATAGTCTACAACTAAATATTTTTCCAGGAAAGAAGTGCTCACTTTCCTGGAGTCCCTTGTGACAGGTCTTTGGCAATCATTTTAAATTTTATACAGTACCTCTAATCAAATCCAGTGGTAGCAGCTAATCGTAGTTTTCAGGACTAGAGTCTTCAGACGTACCCCTTTAACTATCCATATTTAACTATATGTTTCTTTGTTTGCATGTTTGTTATTAAACTTATCTAATACATCTACACTTAAAAAAAAATTAACTTTAAAGCAATACCATTTATTTTTATTTTTCAATGAAAATTATTTGGCATGTTCTTTGCTGGTTAAATAAGCCTCTCAAATATTTGGGGGCAATTTCTCAATACTATTTGCGATAGAGTCTCAAAAAAAATATAATTTCCTCTTCAGATCACAGACAGTCATCTGATTAGTGGTTCTCCACTAACAAAAAAGCGAAATCTAGACCTATACTTAATAAAATGGATGTTTTCCCACATTCCAAGTAAAGCTGTATTAACCAACTCTCATTCCTGAAGAAATAACAAGTCTTTCCACTATTATTATTCATCTACAAAGTCTTTACAAGTGCTATTATTAAACTCCTTTTGATGCTTGCTCAGAATAGAGTGGTGATTTTGCATTGCTCCAGCCTCCTTTTTTCAACAACACAGTGATTACAAAAGAGGTACCTTGAAGTGAGCCTTGGAATTATCGTTCCTGTGGCCAAATTAAACCTTTCTGTAATGTTACTGATCTCACTGCATAGAAATACATAGCTTATACTCCATTAGGTAAAATTATCTATTTGTAATAAGAATCAAAGTTTTACATTTTCATATTTTTTNTTTTTTTTTTTTTTTTTTTTTTTTTAACAAAATCATATTATCCATTCTCTCCAATGATTTAGTTTTCTTACAAAAGTTACTTAGAACAGGAATTTTAAGTTCGTTAATATGATGTAGTGGTTATGGTCCAAGCATGGGAAACATAGATTTCCTGTTAGTCATAGCTTCAGTCTTTTTATACCTCAGTCATGCATTTGCACTAGGATAGTAACAGTTGCAAGTTAATTAAATTTGAAATTCTGAGATCCTCCTATGCAGAAATATTAGCTATATATAAATTTTCAAGGTACAGTACAATGAAACAGTTATGCCTTCTGTTTCAAGGTCATGTTACTAATGAATGTGAATTCTCATGTTCCCAGCTGCCATTGAAAAGTTAGGCAAGAAAACAAAATATATGCTTGCACAGGTTCAGAATTTGCTAGGGTTATAGAAAAAAATGTCAGCTAAAAAATAATGCTTTGAGTGGCAGAATAGCCAGTAACAGAAAGAGGATGGTGAACACAAAAGAGATCAATATTAAACTTTTCTTGTTTAACTTGCTCATTGAGGAAGTAAAAGGAATAATAAATGGTATGTAAATAGGATTTACAGATTATAAGGTTTGGTGTGGTAAAAGAAGAGCATTAAATCCTGATGAGAAATGAGAAAGGTTAGAACATCGGGCAGGAAATTTGAAAATGAAGTCCAATCTCGAAAATATGTACGCTGTTGCATCTATTGTAAAAATAACCTGAAACACTGTTATTTAACACCAGGGAGTTTCAGACAAAATCCCTCAGGGTGACACTAGATCGTAAATTATAAGTGAGCTTGCAAAGGAATAGAGCAACAAGAAAGGCCAGTGTAAATTTAGACTGTACACGTAGCGGCACAATACTACTGACTAGGAAGATGACAGCTATAGTCTGTGTAGTATAATGAGCCCACACCACAGATACTGCTTATGGTTACAAGCACCTCTGCACCTAAAAATTTCAGCAAGCTGGATGGAGTTCAGAGAAAGCAAAAGAAATGAATGTGTGGTAAAAGGGATTAATATTTGAGGAAAGCTTAAACGAACTAAATACATTGGTTCAAATAAGTAGTTACTGGGGCGGGTATGATTACATTCTTCAAACACTTCAGAACTGTTATCTGTTAGGAAGAAGATAAACAGGATGCACAGAGGACCTGCCTTTACATCAACATTCATAGTCTCCATTTGCTTGAACAAGGGTTCTGTGCTGTCTTCAAGATGACCCCTTTCATCTTGCTTCAAATTCCCTTTGCAAATGGATGTGTTGGTGTAGAGATCATACTAAAAATTTTCTTAAATGAAGTTTGGTTCAGGTCAAATTAAACATTTCATCTAGATCGTCTCCTCAGATTCTGTCACCTGTCACCAGTGAAAAGAGACCAACATACAATTGGGCAGGAATAACCCCAGGAAGCAGTAGAAGTTGGGTACTGATCTGTTGGAGAGCAGCGTAGGGGAAAGGGACCTGGGGGTCCTGGTGGACAGCAGGATGACCATGAGCCAGCAGTGTGCCCTCGTGGCCAAGAAGGCCATTGGCATCCTGGGGTGTATGAGAAGGGGTGTGGTTAGTAGGTCGAGAGAGGTTCTCCTCCCCCTCTACTCTGCCCTGGTGAGACCGCATCTGGAGTATTGTGTCCAGTTCTGGGCCCCTCAGTTCAAGAAGGACAGGGAACTGCTGGAGAGGGTCCAGCGCAGAGCCACCAAGATGATTAAGGGAGTGGAACATCTCCCTTATGAGGAAAGGCTGAGGGAGCTGGGTCTCTTCAGCTTAGAGAAGGGGAGACTGAGGGGTGACCTAATTAATGGTTATAAATATGTAAAGGGTGGGTGTCAGGAGGATGGAGCCAGGCTCTTCACTGTGACATCCAGTGACAGGACAAGGGGCAATGGGTGCAAGCTGGAACATAGGAGGTTCCACTTAAATATGAGGAGAAATTTCTTCACAGTGAGGGTGACAGAGCACTGGAACAGGCTGCCCAGAGAGGTTGTGGAGTCTCCTTCTCTGGAGACATTCAAAACCCGCCTGGATGCGTTCCTGTGCGATCTGCTCTAGGTGTTCCTTCTTCGGCAGGGGGATTGGACTGGATGATCTTTCGAGGTCCCTTCCAATCTCTAACATTCTGTGATACTGTGATACTCCTTGCTGCAATGTCCTTTCAGGTAGTTACAGAGTGCAATGAATTTTGCCTTTAGCCTCCTCTTCTCCAGACTAAACTACTCCAGTTCCCTCAGCTGCTTCTCTGAAGACTTGTGCTCCAGGGCCATCACTAGCTTTGTTTCTCTGCACATGCTTGAGCAACTCAATATCCTGCTTGTTGTGAGGGGCCCAAAACTGAACACGATATTTAAAGTACAGTCTCACCAGTGACACATACTAAGGGACAAAAGAGTATGTTCATGAAAAAAAAAAAAAGTCAAAATAAATTCTCTTGACATCTCCAAAATAATTATCCTTTTGTTTTAATTTAAACCATTAACCGAATTAGGCCTGCATTTATAAATAGATTTAAAGTGGCAACGCTGGCATTTCTCAGCAAACAGTACTATAGCTCTCATTTGGGCTCTAAATACTTCCTGTATAAATTCATTTATCCAAGCCATATCCACAGCTCATAAAGCCCAAGTTAATTTTGAATTTGATGGAGTTATATGATTAATGACTCTGTTCTGTCACTTGCGTGGTTAACTGAATAAAATGAGGCTAATGGACATTGTGAACTTGACCACTGTGGACTTATGGCCATATTATTTTCATACTGGAAAGGTCTTTCTTTTGGGTGTGAGTCATACAACCAGCCAGAGTTAAATGAGGAGCCAGAAGGGACCTAGAGGCAGGAGTCCTAATGAACACTGTTGAGCCCAAACCTCCAAGCTTATTGGCAAGAACAGGCATTTGGGTCTGCTTTATAGTACCTAAGGAACTCACTGTGTGTACTTCATTTGTGCACTTGGTACACATTTCCAGACAATGAGAAATTAAGATGTTTCTATCTTTCTGCTAAGATGCTAGTAATACTTTCCAGTAATTAAAAAGTGTAACTGTGATGAGCATGTCATTTCCTATTGTTGCTCAGTGCTTTGGACCACATTTGCAGGTTTCTAAACGTGGATTTAATTGCTAAATTTTAGATACAGTTTTAAGCTGCTGACCTTTATTTTAGGACAAGTTATTCAACTCAAAGATAAACTTTCACTGATGTAAAGTAGTTAAGATCTATTTTATAATAATGGAAAGAACATCGATATGTAGCTATTTCTGTTGAGAGAGGAACTTGATCAACCACATAAGAGATTTGCATTTAAAAAATAATTAACTCTATACTCTTGTAAAACCACCAGGATACATAGTTTCCACGGGGAAAACACAAATATGAACCTCACACATAGAAATATCTCCAAAAAGCTGTACAAAAATGTCAAAGATCCTGGTATGCTAAATTTTTTGATAGGAGAGTGTGATTATTTTCACTTTTTTGGCCAAGCGAATTGTGGTTTTGGCTATCTACACTGATAAGTTTTATGATTTAGTCCTGCACTTCTTTGAGAAGATGGCTTAAATATTTCTGTGTTCATCCACAAAGAGCTGGAAGCCTTTCCTGTATGGAATGCCCTGGAGCCATTTTACTATATAACTATATATAA
>VXAV01011289.1:17980-33489 GCA_013399715.1 Alectura lathami | reverse complement strand
TCCTGCAGTCAATTCTACCTGTGAATACCGCCACATCCATCTGTATCACCCATTTTACAAACAGAATTTCAAACCAACAACTTCATTCCAAACAAGCCCTCATTATCACTACAGTTTAGGTGTATCAGCTGCCTTCCTTTCGCAAGGGTGTGTCAGTCAAAGATAGCTTTCCACTTTCCTGTTCCATTTCCCATATCATTCACGATAAACAGTTTTACGGTTACCCATCTCTATGCCTACCTCCCCTTTCTTTCTTTATTGGCAGATTGGCTCAGTTTTCCATGGAACAACGAATTCCATTAATTCATTTGTGATGTAACAAAAAATAAACACAGCTAACAGTCAATGTCCAAATAATAATTTATTTTGAATTCTGAGAAGTCCGCTTCTTGACAAAAGAAGCTTATTCCAGTTTCTCCTGATACTACTTTTACTAATACAAACACTGAGTAATAGCTTTCAAAGTAACAAATTAAAAATAATTTCCAAAGAGAGAAGTGACAGTGTTTGAAAAAATAAGCAGATTTAGTCTTAAGATCACATTTAGTATGCAAATATAAAAAGATATAAAATTCATATATAAAACATCATCAACACATTCTGTGAGAGAATGTGCATAACAAGCTAGAAAGACCACAAGCAATTTATCTGAAGTCCAATACTCAGAATACTTGAATTGATTAAGTAATATGCATTACTTAATTGTAGTCGCTGAGCTCACATACTTACAACAGGAATTAATGTCGTCACACACATAGGCTTTGTTTATTAAGCAGCTACCAAAAAACATAGCGTGTGCCATACGAAGGTTAGCAAGCTCAGATTGATACTACTATAGCTTCTCAACAACAGTGAGAAAAATAAATGCTTTTTCTTCTATTTAACATGTCTGAAATAAAACCACATATGACAAACAGGGGCAAACATTCTTCTCCTTAAATATACAGGATAATTAACAGGCTCTGCACGAGCTCCATCCCACTTTCATCAGTACATACACATGTGCAAGACTTTAAATCTCTTGCCTGCTTCAAAATTGTCTTACTGATTCAGGATGTTTGCATGGAGTTCTTCACATTATTAAACCACTTTGGGCAACGGTATTTCAGTATCAGGATGAAGAAGCTGAGTGCCTAGTCTGACTCCTGAATTTGAATGCAATCACAGTCACCTGCCAAAAAGCCAGGGAGATTTTACATGATAGAGCACAAGCACACAGCTTGCTGGAAGAGATCACCTGCTCACAGGTGAACTGTAACTGCTTGTCAGAATGTTCTGCATCCACTCCACCACAAAGTCAACTAGTTTACATTCACGCACTACAATGATTCAAGCTAGCCCAACCAATCAGATACTCTCACGTGAGCTCTCTCACTTCACCAGTTTCTTAATACGCATAAAAAATGAGGTGGTATGCAAAGTTTGGTAGAGATGAGACTGTCAATAGGTCGAGGTCGATGCTCCAGTGCTCATCTGTAGCACGTGTGGCAGACTGTGATTTATCTCACACTGATCTACATAAAACACACCCCTTCTTTAAATTTCAGTCAATAGTGACATGTTAACAGCTTTCTGCACTTCTGTCTTCTAGCACAGCCTTGAGTCACAATGCATTGCTGAAAGGTTTTCCTGCTTCCTTCCTTGCGTTTTTTCAGTATTTTTCAAACATTAAGAGGCACATACAAAAGCTACCTACCCAAGACTCATTATCAGATCTATCCATTATTTGTAGTTGCAGTTCACTGATCTTGTGGATTTCTGCAAATAGAGCAAATTACAGTGACCTTTCTCAGCTGCACTTCCGTAGTGAGTTACAATAAAAACATTCTGGCAGGTTACAGAAGCAGTCTTGACAGCTTACTTTCTCCATTCTTCTGCAAAAGACATTATTTATTTTCATGTTTTGCATGAAGACCCAAAAACTATTAAAATTCGTATTAGATTTTCAAGCAACATTCACTACAACCACTGAAGTCCCAGATGTTTAGAAAACAAGCAGTTATTAAGCCTTCAGTTTCTCTGCACCCTTGACCTTCTCAGTTTAAAAAGCGGCTCCAGGTGCAAACCTTCTCTTTTCAACCTGCTGCAGTTCCAAAGCAATACTGAGTTCTTACAATACACATTTCTTCCTCATGTGAGAGGAAGAAAAAGCACCTGGAACCAAACACTCATTAGCTAGAACAAGGAAGTTGTTAGGCCAGATCTGAGCCGCCACCAAAATAACCAGAAAGCAGAGTAACTCAGTAAGCACTGCGGCTAAATAATTCAGTTAACATGGTTCAAAGACATTTCTTGCGTATGTATGAACAAAACATTACACCAGTATGGTTATCTTCTGGTACTGTAAATACCAGTATTCGTTATTTACATATCTCTTACAACACCCTATTTTCATATATAATTTATGTATATATCAATTGATCCCTTTAGACTTGGCAGGAAAATACACTCCATCAAGTTGTGCAGTTGTTTAATTACATCATCTCCGTATTAAAAAAGTGGATCCCAAGGTCCTCCTCCTCCCTGGAACATGCTTCATCTTTTTCTTGCTATGTCTGTGGGCAGCCTGTCATCTGAATTAATACAAAGTAAAATCTCCATGATATAGATGAATCATTCATTCAGTAGGGTATAAAAATACTGATTTTTATCAGTATACTGTTTGAGGTATTCTGTACAATCCAGTGAAATTATTAAATTCTCAGGGGAAAAATCATTTTGTCTTTTTTTTTTTTTTTTAATTCTGTTGTGAAAAAGAAGAAACTGAGCATAAAAACTAAATAGATATGCCTGATATCAGAGAGAAATACGCAAAATAACAGGAATACAACAAATAACAGGAAAAAAAAAAAAGGTAGTTCATTCAGTCTGTACTCCCCTCCTGTCCCCATAAAATAAAAGCTGAATCAGAATGAATCAGAACTTTAATATTGAAGCACCACAGAGAGAAATATCCAGTCTCAGAAAGATGAGTGAATACAAAATCCAATTCAGATTATTTTAAAGCTTAGTTGAATTAACATTAAAGAGAGCAGTGAAGAACTGTAACAGTCTGAGAGAAGTAAAAAGCTTCTAATGCACCATTAACTTTTTACTGAATGTTTCTAAATATTCCATGCTGCTGCCACAGATGTGACATCTGACCTTGGAAATGTATCTATTCTGACAGAAGTGAAAGTGTGTAGAAAAAATCCACACTACAGACCCGCATATGTTGACAGACAAAATAATGCCACTACAAACATTCAGGTCAATATGCAGCAGTAGCCAACAGTGTCAGAAAGTGTTAGAGCAGATGGACAATCACAGCATCATTGTAATGTGTTCTGTCACAACACAGGACTTTGTGTTTCTTCCCCACAATGTGAGACAGCACCGAGGCCCAACAGCATTCTGAAATAGATTTCTTTTCATTGTCTTTCTTTAACTGTGATAGCAGAGGTTGACCCAGGTGCAAGACCATGCATTTTGCTTTGTTGAAGCTCGTGAGATTAGCCTAGGCCCACTGCTCCAGCCTGTCTAGGACCCTCTGGATGGCATCCCACCCCTCAGGCATTATCAACCGCACCACACAGCTTGGTGTCATCCACAAACTTGCTGAGGATGCACTAGATCCTACTGTCGATGTCACCGATGAAGATATTAAAGAGCATTGGTCTCAGAACGGACCACTGAGGGACACCACTCATCACTGATCTCCATCCGGACATGGAGCCATTGACCACCACTCTCTGGATGCAATCTAGCAACCAGTCCCTCATCCATCTAACAGTCCACCCATCAAATCCATACCTTTCCAGTTTAGAGAGAAGGATGTTATGGGGCACCGTGTCAAACGCCTTCCTGAAGTCCAGATAGATGACATCAGTGTGTCTTTCCTTATCAAATATCAAATCAGCCTCTTTTTTCCCTTCCTTTTGTTTGCTGAAGTTTAGTCTGTGGACTATTAAAAGTTGACTACCTTTCAAATTCAGACTTATTTCTTCTTTTAAAAGAAAAACTTAATCCCAGTCTCCCCATTGGTATAATCAACGTCCTGCAAAATTATACTGTTCATCCACAGGCTTTGTGCTCATCTGAATGTACTAGTAAATCTGAGATCTCTGAGATAAAATGAAGCAAAGTTGCCTATTTAGAGTCTTTCAATCAAAAATATGCTTTCAGACTTCCAGGTATCTATAAACAATTAATTCCATATCTCTTTCTCATCCATTAAGAAGGGATTGAATAGCTAGCAGCCAATCTGTATCTGGGATCTCAAGGTTAGAAGACTAGAAAGCAAATAAGAAACTTGTACCTTTTCAGCAAGTTGAGATGTTGAACTTGGCCAACACATGCAGCCAGGCTTGCTGCTGCAGTCTGTGTTATCTCTAGCTGTTAAGTCTTTTTTTTCGTAGGTACACTCTAACAGAACACACTGAAGTTATCTATTCTGGAGGCTGCATGGCATGCATCAGTACAGATTGAAGGCTGATCTGCTGGAAAGGAGCTCTGTAGATAAGGACCTAGGTGTCCTGGTGGACAACAGGTTGACCACGAACCAGCAGTGAGCCCTTGTGGCCAAGAGGGCCAATGGTATCCTGGGGCAGAGGTTGAGGGAGGTTCTCCTCCCCCTCTGCTCTGCCCTGTTGAGGCCACACCTGGAGTCCTGTGTCCAGTTCTGGGCTCCCCAGTTCAAGAAAGAGAGGGAATTACTGGAGAGAGTCCAGCGGAGGGCTACAAATAAGGTTAGGGGCCTGGAGCATCTCTTTCATGATGAAAGGCTGAGAGAGCTGAGGCTGTTTAGCCTGTAGAAGACAGAAGGATCTTACCAATATTTATAAATATCCTAAGGGCAGGTGACAAGAGGATGGCGTTAGGCTCTTTTCAGTGGTGCCCAGCAACAGGACAAGGGGCAATGGGCACAAACAGGAACACAGGAAGTTCCATCTGAACATGAGAAAGAAATTCTTTGAGGGTGACAGAGCACTGGAACAGGCTGCCCAGAGAGGTTGTGGAGTCTCCTTTCCTGGAGATACTCAAAACCCACCTGGATGCCTTCCTGTGCAACCTACTCTAGAGAATCTGCTTTAGGAGGGGGGCTGGACTAGATGATCTCCAGAGGCCCCTTCCAACCCTTGCAATTCTGTGATTTCGTGATAATGCAAGTAAAGTGAAAGCATATATTACAAATCAAATACACATAAATGCTATGCTCCTAGCCAAAGACATCTCATGATAAGGCAGCAACAGTAATCAGTCATGAACTATAAACTTCCATGGCAAAAACAGGCACTCTAGATACTTGTCTTTCCCCATTACTTGATCTCTTAGCTAATAACCATCACCAACAATACATGTAGGTGTGGATTTCAGCTTCTCGTAGACAATTCTGGCTGAAGTCATACTGTGTTGTCAATACCTGAATGTGTTCCTGGCGAAGATTTCTATGGAGCAAATGACTGGGGCACTGTGGCTTGATCCTAGTTCAGCACAGAATATTAATCTTTAGTATCAAAGTAGTTTCTAGAGGTATGAGTTGAATGGGAAGGAATCCAGGTAACTGGTTGCATTACCCATTACTCTTTCTACTGAGGAAATACTGGCTAGCTGGGGAGCTGAAATAAAGTGCAAGACTTGCACCAGATGGCTGGGAAAGGCCTTTAACAATAATCAGAGTGACTTGGGAAGTGAGAGAACTAGACGAGGAAATCTGGGCCACAACAGTGTTGGACTGAGCTAGAGAATCATCGAATGTCTTGGGTTGGAAGGGACCTCAAAGATCATCTAGTTCCAACCCCCCTGCCATGGGCAGGGTTGCCAGCCACTAGATCAAACTGCCCAGGAACTAGGACTGTATCTTAAAAGGGTTGGATAGGACTGTTTTTATGTAATTTTGTCACTGAACTTAGAACACAAATTAAACTAAGGAGGGAAATGACATAGGAAAAGGAAAAAAAGCTTAAACACTGTGTTGTTGTTGGGATTGCATTTCTTTTTCCTCTGAAATGGGAGGACTGCTGCTCTGCACTGGTGAATGCATAACCAGCTATTTGAGTTGATGGTCATTTTGAGCTACCTCATCTAACTATGCGGAAAATAACTGTCTCCACTCAATTGTTCCAGACACAGCCTACTAATGCCAGGCACTAACAAAGGAGTAAGTAAAGCCCACTGGCATTTGGTGTTGAAGAAAATTACTGTTGTTTTAGCATGCTAGTTATGCTGTTCTTCCCTTTCAAAGAGACTTTCTTCTCTGCTCTTGAAGAATTTACATTTTTCTCCTGCAAACCCTGTAACACAAGGAACCTGCCACAGGCCACCACTTGAGACTGAAGTATTTCAATGTATGACAAGAGTTCTAAGACATATTGATTAGGTCTATTAATGGTTAAAGTGGCCGAAATGGCATTGTAAAGGCCAAATGTAGTCACAAATTAGGAAAAGTCCTCTAAAACTTATCATTCCGGTTTCACGTCTGTTCCTCTCCTAACTGCGTAATTTTGAAAAGTCTACAACAATGGTCTAAAGTCTAAGTCTGCAATGACTCCTGGCATGACTTCTCAAAGTTGACATGTCTTTGCACAGATTCATCCAAACTTGGCTGGTTAGAAGACCTTTCTACCCACACAAAGGATTCTTCAGTACCAAACTACATAAAAACACTGTGTTGTGACAGCTTTATCTTCATGTGTGCTTTGTTCTAAATACTCACTGTTTGGCTTCAAGCAACAGAGACAACAGTGTGTGTTAGCATCCTAACTTAGAGAACAAATTCAGGCTTACGATGGGGCTGGAAGAGCCACCATTCTATAGGCACCTTTCCAAATGTATGTGTTAGTCTCATCCCAGATCATATTCATTTGTTTTCTGAAGAGACAGCAAACTGATGCAGATCCCGCTCCTGCTTATATAGAAATGCTTCACAGTTTTCTCCTTGCAATTAGGACTTTTTCTCCAAGTGATTTATAATTATTGGAAAAGTCAAGGTCAGAATCTGAACCTTTATAAATTAAAAAAAATCTTTTCAGCAAACACTTGTTATCAGCAAAGCAGTGCCCAATGTTTGCTACGCCTTATAAGCATGCATCCTAGCCACAAAAAGGAGTTCAATCATTTCAAATAGAACACTTCTTTAAACCAGCAGATATTCTGTGGGACAGAAAAAAATGATACTGACAGAAAAATGCAAAGCAGTGGAGCTGTTCTATTTTTTTTTTTTTTTAAATAACTTGGGCTCAAATGTGGGAGCTTGGAAATGCTTAACTCATTTGTTAAACTACAATTCTTGGATGTGCACCTCCTTCTAGAGCATCTAGAGGGAGGTAGGCAGCATGGCCGAAGCAACCATGCAGTAAAATGACCCTCCTCTTGGAAGCATTTTAGTCATGAATGCAGCTGGTATATAACAACAGTGAACAAAATCACAAATGAAGCCAGCAAAGTACTTATAAAATCAAAACTCCCTGCAGTTAAACAGCAATTCAGCACTGCTTTACAGGCACTAAATGCTTTCACTTCACCTGGCACTGTACCCAGGAGGCCCATACAGTTTTGCAGGGAATTTGTTTTACAGCACAGCAAATGAAACATTTAGTTAACTTCCCCTGGCAGCTTAGTGTGTTTGTGCTTCTTTACCTAAGAAATGTACTGTATCATTCCTTTGACAAAGTATTACGAATTGCTAGGTTGGTGGGGAGAGAGAAGAAGGATTAGACTGATGAGAATAGGGTTGCATAGCTGTGCCCGTATTTCTCTTCTCCATACTTACGGAAGCTCTGGGAAGAGGTCTTGACAAAACAGAGTAGCTGGCATTAACGCGTGGCACATACATACACATTTCTTAAAATTCTCTGTTGTCCTTTCCTTGACTCCTCTTACAGAAGGAGGAAAACCTCCCTTAGAGCAACATCAAGGGGGGAATCTTCAGCTGGATTTTATTCCACTCACTGACCATCCTCTGTTGGAAGACAAAGGGACTCACTGCTGGAACAGTGCACAAGGTATTTCTGAAGTAACTGACCAACTGTGTCTGCTTTTAGATTTGACAAAACCTTGAGCTGAGTTGCTTATACCTGTCAAAGCTCTACAAATGAGGTCTACAGGCCCACTAGAGTTCCTTCCAAAATGGTTAGAACAAACACTTCACCTTCACAATCAAGAGTCCTGTGGAGCTTGCGAAATGTTCAAGTATGTGACTGAACAGCTTTTCAGAACCTGAAGACAGCATAACAGGACGTGCCTAATGTGCCTGCTGCTCACTTTGGACAAGACCCAGTTCTCACAAGAGACAAAGACAGACATGGAAAGACAACCACTGATGCCTAAGCCACACACAACTAATGACACAGTGAAAAAATGTTGAAAACCATGAAAAAGATTTCTTCAACAGGTAAAGTTAACAGCTTTCTCTAAAACACATCCTCCAATAACCCTCTTTTCCTTACAGGAAAGAGTCCAGACATTGCAGACGCAATCAGTAGTGATGCCTAAATTTCAAAGAAGCTACTATGTTATTGCGAATTCAGCAATTACACAATTACTAAGTATTCTAGTCAGGATGGACTTCAGGAAAACAAATAGCCATGCAACCAGATTACAATGCACCTATTTCAACAGAAACACAAAAATACTGTCTCTGTCATCACAGGTTCTACTCCAAGCACAGCTACAGCTTATACAGACACAAAATAAGAGCATAGGGATGCCAAGGGTGACCCTTAGTGACCCTAGGGATGCCAAGGGATGTCCACATGGCTCTAGTACAGAGTAAAGTCAAGCCCCAAAACTACCTACCCTCAGGGCAAGGCTTACTACTTGATAATCGGCATTACTATGGCGAGTGCAGGCACAAAAGTTGTCCCAGCTCTATCTGGTTTGTAGCCATTCAGTTGATAAAAGGACAGCCCATCAGTCACATCCTTAACTGCAAAGTACAGATGTGCAAGAATGTTTTATCTTCTAAAGAAACATAATTGTTTTAATTATTAATCTCATCGTTGGCTCTTACTGCAGACATTTATTTCAGAACAAATATTTCAACCTCCTCCTCAAATTCCAGAGCAGTCACTCCCACCTAGTCTCTCTCCAGTCCTTCTCCAGTCCTTGAATAACTTATCCTTTCTGCCACTGAAAAGTTAATGTTTATTAAGTGACTGAAAAGGTCAAGATTCACAGGTTTAAAACTCTGAGTTCCAGGTTTCCCTTTTGGCATTAACTGAAGTTATCCAATGACAGGAATGGTATTTCTTAACTGTGCTTGAAAACAACAGGCCACAGGACAGTAAGAACACCTCAATCTACCAAAATACACCCAAGACTTTCCTAACAAGAAAGTCACACACATTAAATGTCTTACAGAAGTTATTTTTCCTAATGCACCCAGTAACCTTACCGGCCCAAACTGGGTAATCTTGCTCTTCAGAATTGTGCTGTTGATGGATGTCCTCACACTTCAGTCCAAATTCAGGTTTCTCCTGCTTCCTTCTGTAGTCGTTTTTAACAGCTACAATTCACAGTTCCTTCAGCATTGTTGATAAATTTAATAGCTTTCTGCTATTAAAAAGCCTGCTAATAGCCATTTTTGTTGTAGTTATTTTGGAGCAAGGCTTAGTCAAGCTACTTTTGAGTCACCAGAGCTTACAAAGTCACCACTTCCCTACATGTCTTCAGTACAGAAGGTCTGCATACACAAAAATTATGCTAAAGTTTCAAGCACTATCTGTTATCTATGTTTCAGTTAGAATTTTAAAACACCTACAGATAAGACTACAGACTTTGTAGAATGAAGACCCTCTGACCTCAGGTGACCTTAGTATTGCTACACATAGAGATTTTACTACCTTCTAAGGGTCCAGTTGCCCTGCTAGATACTGACCACAACTCCACACCAGTAAGGATAACAGAGTAATTGAAGCCAGAATTCAACAGAAAGAACAATCTACACGATGGCACAAAGTAATCCACCACCACTAAACCCACCTCTGATCAGCAGCCCTACTTACAGGGGTGAGGACTGGAAAAGAAAGGCTAGAAGTCCGCATTTGTACCAAAATGTTCCCTTCTTATTACAAGATCTCCTATAGAATTTTACATTTAGAGAACTTTATCAATAGTAATCTGGGAACCATCTTTTAGAGCTGATTACATACAGGGTGCCCAACTGCCATGGTCATAAATGGAGGTGAAAATCCAAGAGAGAAACTGCACTAGATGTCATCAAATTCCAATTACGTTTCAGTGGGTCCATCTTTTTACTCCTTTAACTTCATCCTCACTTGCTCCAGATTCTAGCATCCAGCCTCTTTTCCACGACATGGACAAGAATGAAACTCTTAGGAAATAAACACAACAAATGCTGNATTTTTTTTTTTTTTTTTTTAATAAAAATGAGAAGAGCGCTTGTTGGCCAGTCATCTCTAGTCAACATACGTACTCGGTGTTGTTCATTTCAAGCTTTTCCAGTCCACACAGAAAATATTATTTTTAACTATTGTCATAAGTATCCACACAGAGTCATGCTGTTCTGCTGATTTAATCAGAAAGTCTGCAATCTATTTGCGAAAAGCTACTGTAAGTCACTTAAACTGTAGAGCTCTGTGCAGAAGCAGTTTAGCTTTCAGCAAAATCCTACATCTTTTGATTATGAATTGTCAACAATCAAATTTTAAGAAACAACTTTAAAGCCAAAATTCTTCCTCTGTCCTTGAAACTAAGTAATCAGGGAAGTAACATCATGAAATTATAATGTGCATTGTTTCAAACCAGGGCTGACAAAAAATTTCATCTGCCATTTGACAATCTAATTGGATCTTTGAGTGCAGTGAAGTATCCATGACACTGCTGTGACAATCTCTTGTACTGCATGCATTTCGCACTGATGCTGCTAGGTCAAGTATCTGCAATGTTTCACAGACTCATGGACAAGCAGAATTAATAATGCAAGCATATACGTATTTCCCGTGGACTTAAATGCTTCACCAGCTGAATAAGAATGGACAGAAGCACAGACAGTGCAACATGGAGATGTTCCAGAATTCAAATCCTTTTAGCAGGCACTCTGTGAGATTTGCTAGAAAAAAAGATGTTTAAGCATGCACAGAGTTAAACAAATTTGTTCACCTTGTCCTTCTGAAGAGGGTCTTTAAAGACAGAAAATTTGGAAAAGTTCTGGCAGAAAATTTGTTCATGATAGATTTGGTCATTTTCCCGATGTACCAATCTACAAATCCCTTTCAACCACAGCATGCTGCCCTATCTAAATGCTACCTAAAAATTACAAACTCCTTCCCTACACCATGCAAATCAGCGTGTACAAAGGAGTGAATTTGCTAGCAAGATCCAAAGTTACCAGCTTTTTCAGTGCAATTCCATAGGATCCGTAAAAATAATTTATATTTCTGCATTCTTTTTAGTTCTAATAAGAAGCTCAGTTCAGGACTCTGAGTAACTGCTCACTAAGAAATTAAGGTTAAACAAACCTCCTACAAAGGCTTGAGGCTTAGCCACTAGTAATTTTATATTTAAGATTTAAGCTTAGATGTTTTCAAGCAAAAATTCCCATTCATCTAATAGAAAAACAGCATCATAAACAGAGCTTTGCACTGCTGACTAGACATACTGAACCACATCTTGGCTTCAACTAAGTCAACTGATGTTACCATAGGAATCAGTAAATACAGCACCCTGTACCTACAGCAAGTGTTAAAGAGGCATTCCAAGTCACATTGCTTACTTTTTAGAAATATCTTTTAAAGAAGCTAATAAAGGCCGACTGCCCACAGTTATGGATTTAACAAACCCAAGCAAATCTGAAGTTGTTCAAAATCTTAAAAGCTTCCAAAAGAAAGCTATAGCAGGTCTGGCCTCCAATATGAACATTCACTTATACGCTAAGGATATGTTAAAACAGTTAAAAAAAATAGTAAGAGAAGGACTGGCATCATAACGACCATATTTGCCTTAATTCCAATCAGTACCATTAGTTCTGCTTCATTTTGTCAGGGCTTCATGTTAATTAGCTTTTAAACTGGTTATTCTAAAACAACTATTACAGCAAAGGGAGAGAAAACTCAGCTAATGAGAGAGCACGAGAACATTCCTCTGTCCCAAACAGCTTTACGCTAAATCTGGCATACTCAGCTTCTTGAAAACAGGAGTTTTTCCACATCTGTATCCCTTCTCCCTAAAAACTGCTGCATTCAGAATACCCAGGTTTGGTCTTCAGCCTCATTAACAGTGTTTGACCCTCAAAAATGTTCACTGGAAGGAAGTTCACCTAGAAGTTTCTGCCTCACTTCCAGGACACAATTCACCTTTTCTTTGGACCCAAATACTCTTATGCAAACTATGTTATTCTTTTAATGTGTGTAATGCAGACAGACTGCATGTTGCTTAACTTTTCTAGCTTTCAAAGATGCAACAAACTGTTGATTAGGGAAAATCTGAACAGAAGGGAGAAAAAAAAAAAACTACTTTTTTTTTTTTCCTTAATGTGTTAAGGTAAATCTTTGTTTGAGTACATACAGAACTGGTGAAGGAGAAATGAGGCGTTTGAGGATGCAGGGGCAGTTAAGGCTTCAGAATGAACTCTGTTGATTATTTACTGCTATGTGTAGCTACCAAAGTGGTATGCATGGAGTGTTGAGCTCATGCATTATACTAGAAACAAGGTTGCAGCTACAAGAGTTATAAATATTCATCACATTCTAGGTTGATGGAAGCAGAGCATTTAGACCCATTACAGCTTGTTTTTCTTGTCTGTGATGGCCTTATGCCTCAAAGGTTCTCAGGATTACCAGTGCAGCTGCAACCATGGCTTTGGCTGAGAAAACTGAAGGTAAAAAAGAGAAAGGTGCCCTGGCCCAACAGGTCCATATTTCAAGCACGATATTCTGTCGTGTTCTGTTCATGATTTCATTGATAACCAGCAAAACTGGGCTTCAGGGAGAAAGGAATGGTCCACTCTTTATTAGATAAAAGGATCTGATGAAGTAAGATACAAGCTCAAGGCCTCAGTCAGCAGATGTACATTTTACCTCCACACACCTACCTATCTTCAGCTGCTTCAACTCATGGTCAGAAATGCTACTCCTACGATAAATATGGATATGCTTATGTGCTTAACATCTGCCTGCCGCAGATGACACACGAGCGGTAATCACATCCACCTTTTCGTTCATGCTTTTCCAGGCCCAAGTACATGGCAACGTGATGACAGACATCTCAAAGCTTCCATCATCAAAGCTTTCATCCATCAGCTCTTTCTCAGAAGAAGCCAAATCTAGATCTAGAGCTTTGATCTGAAGCACGATAAACATATGAGATAGCTGGAAGAAGAGAAAATCAATTTCATTGGTGCTGGAAGGAAAAAGTGTGCATGAGATGGATGAGATTTCCCACTTTAAAATGGGGAAAAGTTACACCTATTTCCACTTCTGTACAGAGGAATTTACTCTCCACACTGGAAGGACTACACATGACCCAAGATAAAGCTTAATGCCCACTCCCAAACATTGTAACCACATTCAGGTGTGCTCCCCTTGTTCTTTACTACCAGGGACCAAACAATATGTTATGTGCAGACCACAGTGGTACTGTGTAGTAGCTATGACTTGGAATGAGACAATAAAAATTAGTTAACAGTAAAACACTTCATTAGTACAGTCAAAAGCTATGGACTCATCACGATTTACATGCAGTAAAAGGTCAAACTGTACTGACACATTGTTTGTAAAATTGCTTTGTTTCTTAGATTGAGCTGAAATTTGTGAACACAGGCACAGCCATTGTGACAAACAATAGCTGTGGGAAAGGACAGAAGTTCAGCTGCATAACTGCAGAGTTCGTATGAAGTCTAGTCAAAGAAACAAAACAAAACAAAACATAGCAGAAAATGCTCATGTTTGCCCCAAATGGGCATGCACAGAATAAAAGTCAAACCAGGGAGGTGTGTAACAGCACTCTCCTGACTTCACATGAGCAATGAGCTTACACACGAAAAAACAGTAAGTTGGACACCACCGCGATGCTGAGATGAAAACACGTTCATTCTGAAAGCAGGGGCAAAAAGGAGGAAAGTGGGAAGCAGGAAGAAGAAAACAGGAAAATTGAGGATTGTGATGCGAAATTTCATGTGTAAAGTAGAAGTAGAGACCAACTTGTAAGGAAGACATGATAAGTGCAAGTCACTTGACTTTTAACCCTTAATAGGCCTGTCACAACATGTCTCAAAAGTCATGTAGGGAACTTATTTGCTTCCTTTGCAGTTCAACACTAAGAGTTTTACATTATAACCTATGCACAGGTCACTCTACTATTCTGGTGCAAGTTTAAAATTTTGATAATTAACATGAAGATGCTGACACTGTTCAACAGTGTTAACAACAAATTTGCAGTGACCACTACATTAAAATAATACCTCAGATTTGTGAGCATTTCTAAAGCATATGAAATCATTAATTGTGATATAACTGACTTCTCAAGAGTAAGATCATAACTTGACTACTAACCCCCAGGATATTCACTCTTGATTTCTCATTCCTCCTAGGCAGCTATTCTTTACAAGAACTCTCCCACCCACCCACCAACTTTCTGCTTACATATATGTGAGGTCACACAGGGACATGCACAATGGTACAGCATTGTACTTGTTTACATAGGATGAGATTGCTTTGTTCGTTCTGAATGGCAGAGCTCCAAGAGAGTTGCATAAAGTCACCTCAACAAGTTGCCAGTAAAATCCTCTTCCAAACAAGAAACCAGTATGGGATTTGATCAAGTAAGCTATGTGGCAAGAAATATAGGAAGAACTGCTACGAAAAAAAGAAAGTTTTTTGGGATCTCATGTTATTACATTCTTCAATACAAATGGAAGCCACATGAAGAACTCTGCATTGCCAGAATTGTACCTACTGAGCGCTCAGTGTTTGCTGACTTGCTCATTTTCTTGTAGAGTGTGATGTTCTTTTTGTTTTGCCTTAAAATCACACCACTTATGGCACCACTGAAAAACTTCTTGAGATAGTGGCACATGAAGTAAGGCAAGCTCCTATATTAAGCCAGGAAGTACCTCAGAAGTTCTTAAGTTGTAACTGAGAAGTTGTTTGTAACATCATAAATAGGCATTTGCTGATGAGTTTTCCCCACTGTCTGTTTGGAACTAAATAAATCTCTGCAGACCAGTGCCCAGAAGCGGAGTCTCTGGACACCTGGCTGAGTTTCCAGCCCCCAAACCTCCAGAGTCTCTTCAGGTATTAGTTGTGAACAGAAAAGAGATGCGATGCAGGGAACACATTTACAGAGAGAGAGCAATGTGATATTTTGCTTATCGGTACACCAACACTCAGCGCTTTTAACGAGCTGACAGAGGAAGGGAAGGTGGCAGCGCCTCACCCGCCGGTCAGCTGCCACCCTGCAAGAACAAGCCAGGCGCAGGGCTCGCCCTCCAGCTGCCCAGCTCAGCCACCTCCCACCCGGCCGGCCGCCCCGCCGTCCCCGGCCACACCAGGCCGCTGCGGCGAGGCCACGGC
>VXAV01011289.1:5318-17467 GCA_013399715.1 Alectura lathami | reverse complement strand
CGCAGAGCCGCGGTAATCCGTGGCAGCGCCGGGGCCGGCGCCCGAGCCGCGCGGGTGACCCGCCACGGACATGAGGGTTTCCTCAGCACGCCGGCCCCCCCGCCATGACCCCGGCCCTCCTTTGCCACCAGGCGGGAAGACAAAAACTAGCGAGCGGGAGCGAGGGANAAAAAAAAACAACTCCCCCAAAGTTAAGCGGGGGGACGCGCCCCGGCCCTGCTCCCGCAGCAGGGCTGCGATGCGTGCCCGCAGCTGCCCGCACGCCCCGGGCAGCGGCAACCGAGTCATCGCGCTTCTCGGCCGGCTGCAACTTTAAAGCCCGCTGGCAGGTGGAAGAGGCGCGCCCCGGCCCTCCTACCGTAATGCCTGGAGAAGAGGCGCGGCACGGCGCTCCCGCACAGCGAGCGGCGCGACCCGGCCGGCCCCTCCTGGGACGGCTGAGGGGAGAAAGGTGAGAAAAAGTAAAGGAAAAGGAAAAGGAAAGGAAAAGAGGAAAGAAAAGAGAGGAGCAAAGAAGGAAAAGATGAAAGAACGGAGAAGAAATGGATTTAAAAGGATTTAGAAAGAAATAAAAAATAAAGAATAAAAAGTACATAAAAACATGTCCTGGAGCTGTGTAACCGTAAATCACTTTCTAGCAGGGCTAGGGGTATATGTACAGGGTGAATGTTATTTCACTGTAGGCAGTATCACTCTTCCCCCATATTCCACCGTCTCATTATTACTTTTGTACCCCCTTCCTGCACTTTGAAAAGCAAGGTTTGTTAGCTGCAGAGGTGGTCACTGTGACTCTGATAACGAGGTATGCACTGGCTGTGCTGATAGCAGTGCTGGAAGTGCCCTGTTGCTCCTTGGCCTGAAGTGTTGCTCCATATGGCTGTACGGCACTGAAAAACACTATAGACACAAATCTTGCAGTATGACTAGGCCCGTCTGTGGAGCTAGTCCTGACACATGTCAGGTGAATTGAAGGAGCATAGCCTCAGATGACAAGTCCTTTATAGCAACTAGAATCACAAAAAGTAGTGTGGTGAGGTTGGGAAAACAAAATGTTGTTACAACAGACTGGATGTTCCTTGTCCAATAATTTAATCAGTACTTTAAGAGTTATTGATCTGAAATCTTTGTAAAGGCTTAGTGCAGTCAATTAAAAACCCTGCTGGCATGTGTGATTATTTCGTAGGTGCATTAATTTAAGGCCAGGGCCCTTATAGTGTCAACAGTATAACACTATCTGGAAATCCTTTGCTTGAGACATAAGCAAAGACCAATACATCTCTTGTGTTTGCTGGGACTGTTAAATTCAAATGACAGAAAAACATAAGTATTCTTGTCAGAAATGAAAGCCCAAAACAGCCACACACACAAAATCAGAATTGGCCTTACCCCCTCCTCCTACCCATACTGTGTGTTAAAAAGTTTTGTTTTAATTTCTGTGTATTTGGAGAGTAGTTTGTGTACATACTCAAATCAATATTGATTTGTACTGTTTTGTAAATTAGCAAGGATTGTGCTGAAGTTCTTCCTGTATGAACTATGAACATCTTGTTAAATGGAAGTTTACGTTACTGTTGCTACACTACTGAACTGTAAAAGGAGGCTTTGGTATGCAAGAAGCCTATTATAAAAAGTGTATGATTCAAATATAGTTGAACTTTCTTTTTAAAGTGAAAATAAAAATACGAGAGGAAACAATCCAAAGTTTAACATTAGTTTTTAAACTACTAGTTCTAAAGTTCCCCACTCACCACTGTAAACAATCTGAAAATAATGAAAACAATTTTTCTTGTTGATCCAGATGAGCAACATTCAGCAGGTAAACTATGTGATTTAACTTATGCATTCATGAATTGATGCTTTACTATCTAATGCTTTGCAGTCTAATGCTGTGGTTCTCATCCCTTTCCATTAGTACAGTGGAATGAAAGTCGGTGTGTTTACTCTTGAGTTACAAAGATAAAAAGGTATGCATATGTTAAATCCACCCTCTCAGATCTGAAGGGTTACCAGATTTGATAGACTAATCTATGTTTCAAGGAAATAGGTTTCTCTTTATGTAAATAAAAACAATTTCTAAATTGTGTTTTCATCCTGTGGATCTTCATTTTATTACTGTTGTTCTCTTCTGCACTCTGCTGTCCACTCTTCATGTGAGATTTGAAGTTGTTTTGAATACTTTGCTCTTTGAAAAAGGCCAGTTAGAGTAATCTTTGCTAGTGTATTTGGTGTTTTTAGCTCCGTGTTGAATCCTTGTACCACTTCTTTACTTCTCTACTCGTAAGTCTTGATAGTTCACTCTTGCAAAGTGTGAATATTTCTGTATGCAAGAAATAAAGCTATCTAACCTCTTGATGGGTAGGCACTGTTTGTCACACCATTTCGTCTGTATCTCCTACTGGATATAAAAGCCAAGGAATAAAAATTTCTTCACATGACTGTACTGAGCACAGTTTCAGACTTCCCTTATGTCAAATCATTATTTTACATTTCCTAAAATAAAAAGTTGGAGAGTGGATATTCTGTTAAACACTTTGAAAGTAAACTGGTGACACTAAAATGATTCCACTCCGTAGTTCTTATTGACACTTTCAATCCAAAGATCACATTGTAAACTTGATTTTATGAACTTCAGGTACATGGTTAGACAGGTTACAGCTTTTCAACCTGCAATGTAGATCCTTATTTGGTTGGTAGTTCTTTTCAGATTTAGCTCTGGAATGATTGCTGAGGCTGATCACACAGGAGATATATGGACAAAGGTCATTAAACAAGACAAAAATGGGCATCTTGAGGAGGAAGAGTTTGCAGTTAATTCCTACTTTTCATTTCCATAAAAGATGGTGCTTATCAAGGAGTGCTAGAATACAAAGTGGAAAGGAACAGCAAAACAAAACCAAATTCATTTATAGGCGTGTTATGGTTAAGGGATCAGACACCACAGCTCATGTTATTTCTATCATCAATTTGAATAATATATATTTATAAAACATTTCTTTTTTATTTATAGTAAGTAAGGTATTTAAGATGTCTTAGGGGTCAAAAGTGGTTGGGATATGATCCTGTAATGCAGGAAATTTGCTAAAGCCAGATCCAAAGGTGGCATGTATAGTCAGTCCCTCGCTCAGCTAGAGTGTTGTCCAAGATGAATTTAACTTAATGATGTTGTGAATATTAGCCAATCCAGAGACTGATCAATGGTTTCTACTTAAAATGGGTGGGCAATCAGATGGATCTGGACCTTAGGCCACATAAAATGCTTAGCCATACTGAGCCGAGTGCTCAGATGTTGTCATAATTGTTTCCCATTTATGAAAATAAAGGTGAGAGTTTGAGAGTGAGGGCAACAAAGGGAGCCTTGTGGTTGGTGTCTACTACAGGCCGTCTGACCAGGCAGAGCCTGTGGATGAAGCCTTCTTTCTTCAGCTACAGGAGGCGTCACAATCACAAGCTCACATCCTGCTGGGCAACTTCAACCACCCTAACATCTCCTGGAAAAGTAGCATGGCGAGCTGTAGGCAATCCAGAAGGTTCCAGGAATGCACCGAGCACAACTTTTAAAGCCAAATAATAGATAGCCCCACCCAGGGGGAAGCCATGCTGGACCTGTTGCTCACCAATGCAAAGTGGAATAATTGGTGGCACCAGGACTGGAGGCTGCCTGGGCTGCAGGGATCATGCCATGGTGGAGTTCACAAACCTGAGAGATATGGGGGAGACGACAAGTAAACTTAGGATGCCAAAATTTTAGGAAAGCCAAATTCCAGCTCTTCAGGTAGTTAGCCAATAAAAACCCCTGGCAAAGTGCCATGAAGGAGCAGATGTGGCAGATCTTGAAGGAGGCTTTCCTTAGTGCTGAAAAGCTCTCCATCCCCATGTGTAGGAAATCAGGAAATGAAGGCAGGAGACTGGTATGGCTGCACATCAACCTGCTGGTCAAACAAGAGAGCAGGAAGAAAATGCACAGGCAGTGGAAGCAGGGACATGTATCCTGGGAGGAGTATAGGGATGCTGCTAGGCAGTATAAGGACAGAGTCAGGAAAGCCAAGGCCCAAATAGAACTGGACCTGGTGAGGAGTGCAAAGAAGAACAAGAAAAGCTTCTACAGGCAGACCAACCACAAAAGGAAAGTTCAAGAGGGTGTTCCCCTCCTAGTGAGCAATAGAGGCAGGCTAGTAACAACAGACAAGAAGAAGGCTGAGGTGTTCAACGATTTCATTGACTCGGTCTTCAACAACAACTGCTCTTCATGCATCCCTCGAGTGGATGGGTTGGAAGTTGGGGACTGGGGAAGCAGTGTCCCTCCTACTGTAGGTGAAGATCATGTTCGTGACCACCTGAGGAACCTGAACATCCATAAGTCTGTGGGTCCTGATGAGATGTGACCCAGAGTCCTGAGGGAATTGGCTGATGCAGTCACCAAGCCACTCTCTATGATATTTGAGAAGTCATGGCAGTCTGCTGAAGTCCCTGGTGTCTGGAAGAAGGTCAGTGTCACACCCATTTTTAAGAAGGGTAGAAAGGATGAGCCAGGGAACTACCGACCTGTCAGCCTCACCTTTGTGCCCGGGGAAGATCATGGAACAGATCCTCCTGGAAGCTAAGCTAAGGCACATGGAAGACAGGGAAGTGATGCGAGACAACCAGCATGACTTCACCAAGGGCAAGGCCTGCCTGACCAACCTCATGACCTTCTACAATGGCCTAAATGCATTGGGTATGCAAGGGAAGAGGTCCTGATGTCATCTATCTGGACTTCAGGAAGGCCTTTGACACATTCCCCCATGACACCCTTCTCTCTAAACTGGAAAGATATGGATTTCATGGGTGCACTCTTCAATGAATGTGGAACTGGTTGCTAGATCGCATCTAGAGAGTGGTGGTCAATGGCTCCATGTCTGGATGGAGATCAGTGAAGAGTGGTGTCCCTCAGGGGTCTGTTCTGGGGCTGATACTCTTCAATATCTTCATCAGTGACAGACAGTGGGATCGAGTGCACCCTCAGTGAGTTTGCAGATGACACCAAGCTGTGTGGTGCAGTCGATACTCCTGATGGAGTAGGGACAGGATGCCATCTAGAGAGACCGAGAGGAGCAGTGGGCCAGGCATCATGATCTTCAACAGAGTGAAATGCAAGGTTTTGCACCTGGGTCGCGGCAACCCCCACTATCTGTACAAGCTGGGGGATGCAAGAATTGAGCAGAGCCCTGCTGAAAGGGACTTGGGGGTACTGGTGGGTGACAAGCTGGACATGAGCCAGCAGCGTGCCCCCACAGCCCAGAAAGCCAACCGCATCCTGGGCTGCATCCAAAGAAGCGTGGCCAGCAGGGCAAGGGAGGTGATCCCGCCCTCTCCTCTGCGTTGGTGAGAGCCTGGAGTACTGCGTCCAAATGTGGAGTCCTCAGGACAGGAGAGACATGGACCTGTTGGAGTGTGTCCAGAGGAGGGCCACAACAATGATTCAAGGGATGGAACTGCTCGCCTGTGAGGACAGGCTGAGAGAACTGGGGCTGTTCAGCCTGGAGAAGGGAAGGCTCTGGGGAGTCCTGAGAGCAGCCTTTCAGTATCTAAAGGGGGGCTACAAGAAAGAGGGGGACAGACTCTTTAGCAGGGCCTGTTGTGATAGAACTAGGGGAAATGGTTTCAATTTGAGAGATGGGAGATTCGTACTGGCTATAAGAAAAACGTTTTTTACCATAACGGTAGTGAAGCACTGGAGCAGGTTGCCCAGAGAGGTGGTGGATGCCCCGTCCCTGGAGCCCTTCAAGGTCAGGCTGGACAGGGCTCTGAGCAACCTGATCCAGCTGTAGATGTCCCTGTTCACTGCAGGGAAGTTGGACGAGGTGAGCTTTAAAGGTCCCTTCCAACTCCGACAATTCAGTGAGTCTATGAAAATTTTACTGGAAGAATATCTTGGAAAGTAGTCAGCAAGTACCTAGATTTTCTAGTTCCTTCAGCAGTTGACAGCATCAGACAGGTTCCTACAGGACAACAAAAACTGTGGTCAAAATCACATCAGACTGGATGAGTAAGAATTTAAAAAAAAAAAAAAAAATGATTTCTGGAGGAAAGCCCGTTTCCTCACAATGTAACAAAATAGCTTTTTTTTTTTTTTTTTTTTTTTTTTTTTTTAATGATTTCTCATCAGTGGCAGAAATAGACAATGCCATATATAATGGGGATAAAATGTTCTTTGTATTGCTTATGCCAAGGTGCTGGGAATGCTTATGAATAAACTGTAACATATGAGTTTTTAATAATCTAGGTCCTCAATGAATCCCACAGTCTCACTGGAGTAAATAAGCCGTACATGAATAATGGCTGTAAGCGGACCTTCCCTTGGAAGTAAGAGCTACAGAAGTGAGGCCTTTGTCTTGTCTTCAAAGGTTGCAGGAGCTTTAAAACTGTTCCAGATACATGAGAACACAGGGTGTGGTAGACAGGAGTCCTGCCTTACCTGCTTTTAAGTAGTTACCTCACTAATGCCAATATTCTTTGTCAGAAGCTTCTAGGAAGCAATCATTATTTGTTTATTCAAACCAACACCCAAAGGAGGGTGAGGCGGTTTAAGCCGGATGTTCATTGGTCATTCCTTGGTGTCACATTGTGTGACTGCTGCTCAGGTAGGATAATGCTGAACTTCTCAGTTAGGCCCCTTAGGAAGAATGAAGGTACCTGAGAACTGAAGAAATACTGCAGATCAGTAAGGACACATGGACAAACAGAAGCCTAACAATAACCACCAAGGAGACAATATTATTCAAATCCACCATCAGAATAAAGCCTGATTCTTGTTTATAGGGCAGGAGAAGATTCGGTTATACCAATGTCAGGACTTCTTATCTGGGGAAATGAATGAGGAAGTGTCTGGGTAGTTCACCCCAAAACTTGCTTTCCCAAAATTTAAGACTATATACCAAGTTTTAAGAAAAAGAACTGTGAAAGTCTGCAATGACTGTCATGGGCACCTCACACTTAAAAATGTTATCTCAGCAGCAGCAGGAATACTGTTGCAATGCGTTGTTCCCTGCCCAAAGCCCTCTGAACAGAACATTGCCACAGGGGTGGAGAAAGGAACAAGGCATTTTATTTCTGTCAGTCTGGGCACATTTCTCAGCGATACCTTCTATAAGTGATTATTCCCCTTTTCTGAGGTTCTTGCCATGGGATGGAAAAAGACAGAAAAGAAAGACATTTAAGAACACAGTTTAATATTTTGTTGGCTTTGTTTAACAGGAGGAGGTGAGACTGCTGCACTTGCTGTTTCACAGGCTTTTAAAAGAAGCCAAGTGAATCAGAACTGAAGGCAGAGAAGGCCAATTTTTTTGATTTGTTCACAACAACTTGTACTAATGCACCCCGCTGACTTCAGAAGCATTAATCACTCCATGTAGAGAACATAGAAGCATCTCTAATGCCTTGTTATTCTTTCTTGCTAGTTTACTCATGTTCATACATGATTTCTTTTGCCATTACAGCCGCTGGATAAAGATTGTAGATTGTAGATAGGAGTTATGCAATCCAGTCTTTATTTAAAAAAAAAAAAAAAAAAAAAAAACANAAAAAAAAAAAAAAAAAAAAAACAACAACACATTGAAAGTGAACTTCATCTATGGTTCACACTTAATGCAAGTGCCTCAGGGATTATGGCAAGCATCTATCTCAGAGTTACAGTAGTTACTATACTGGTATATTTAAGCAACACTGAAGACTGTAGAATTCTGGGTACCGCTCAAGATTATACAGCTATCACCGCAACCTCCAAGTCTAGTGGTTTAACTTTTTTTTTTTTTTTCCTAATTGCAAAAATAATAATATTTTTCTGCAGAAATGTAGGTCATGATACTGTCAGTACTTTTCTGTCTGCTTATCAAAACAAACTTAACAAATAAACAAACAAAACATTTTATAGATCCTTCCAAGCTTTGTGAGCCACTGACTGAAAATCCACTTCAATGAACCATATTCTCACTGCACCAACAGAGCAGTCTGTTAGGTGCTGTGCCATTCATACTTTGGATAAGTTTTACGAACAAAATGAGCAAGAGAACTTTAGGCAATGCAACAGTCCAGACTGAAGTTTTTTTTTTTTTTTTTTCCCCTGAAAAATAAAAACCATCCTGTTTCTCCTAGAGCTGTGCCAAAACCCTCATACCAGACTTAACTGTTGGGTTACATTACATCCACAGCAGAAAACAAACTAAACTTCTAGGAGCAGTGGGATCAGACACATGAGGAAGCAGCAGAATAACAGCACCCTGTGAATCATGCTCATCCTTTGCTGTTTTGACATGCTACAGGAGGGAATGAGAGAGTTGCCTAGGGGAATTTCTAAATTCTTCAATTGTCTTCCCTCCTAATATCACAGATGCATCATAATGCAAAGCTTGAGTATGAGGACAGCTTTTGCTGTGAAATAGAACTTTACTATTTTATTCCAATGTCATTTCCAGACAGTGTCATTTTGGACCCATTGGCATTTTTTACTGCTGATAAAATTGACACGTGCACAAGTACCAGTTGTTTTGTTCTGTTAAAAATTCCAGCCTGTGCTGAGAAAACAGGACTCAGTGTCTAGAGTGAAACATATCTACCACACTAACTAGAGAAAATCTTCGAGGACAATTTTTAGTCTCTGGCGTGGTGAGGTAAGAATGTTACCTGAAGATCTGTTTAGTCCTGGAGAAGAAAAAAAAAAAAAAAAGAAAATAACAAGGTAGGTGCATCAGCATAGCACAGTAAAAATACTGAACTGGTATTCAGGAGACCTTAGTTCAGTCCTCAGGCCTTCTGAACACTGGGAGATTTCTTTGTATCGCATTCCTGTCTGCAAAGTGAAATCAAATGATAGGGGGAAGGGGTACTCAGAAATTTTTCAAGTGAAATATCTGAATATATAAATACAGCTTCTGTAAGAAAGCAGTATCTCAAAGAAGCTTTATTCTAGTTATGATAGTTCTTGCTTCCAGAGGTGGAATAATGAAGTATGTTGTTATTGTCAGAGGTTGTCATTATTTTGGTTTGTGTTGCTTTGCTTCCAAAAAGATAATTTAATCTGTCTATCTTTGTCCACAAATTGAAGGAGCTTACATACTACTGAAAACTCTCCTACCTTTGTGTGGACCAGAAATCCAAGTCCTTTCCTCACATAATCCTCACATATTCTAATGAAGGCAACCAGTGTGTCTTACACAAGTGCCAAAAAAACCCTTGCAAACAGCAACAGCTTTTGTTCAGCTTTTATGACTGAAGTATAACTTTCAATCCTTTTAGCAAGATATTCTGAAGCAATGAAATCCAGCAGGTTTCTCAGAAATTATCTTAGCAGCATGCAGAGGTAGAGGAACAGCCGTGTTGGCTGTCAGTTCAGTAGAGCAGTCTCAGAAGCTGTACAGTTTTCTTATTCAGCTTCTAAAAAATAGAGCAGATGAAACAGCAAACCTTCTGAAGAACTTGTCCTGAGCACGTAGGAACATGTTACCCTTCCACCACTCAGTCTTTTTCACATTTCCATTCTTGTCGGAGGAGTGTCAGCAACATTGTGTACTGTATGCAGCCTTACACACTTGAGTCTCAGCCACATGCAATCCTGTGCTTTAACATCTCTGAAGAGCTGCTTTGCTTCAGCTTTCCTTTCTACATTACCAACGTTCAACATTACCACGTCTGACAGTGTAATTGCATCTGCTTCTACTATGAATGTAAGAAATACTTCTATGTAAAAAGTGTTGGTTAAGTATGTCATGGAATAAACATGCTCATGCAAATGAATCTGTCAAGGTTCTCTTCCTCACCATCTCAAAGAATAGCATACATGACAAAATATTAGGCCTGTGTAATGTATGATATTTTCATGTGTTTGACTGAAAGCATCCAAACCACCTGTACTGTACTACTGAATTCAGTGACTTCACATCTTCAAGTCTTTGGAGAGAATACACATTTTCTTCTACGACAACTGCAATTCAAGGGCAGTCACTAGGCAGCATGAATTTTCACTTACAATTTTGTTTTCATACCTCTTTATTTGCTAACAAATGAGCTCTTCCTGCACACATGATATATCCAGTCAAGCAGCAGTTCCAGATGTCAAGCACTCAGAAGTTTGGAAAGTGTTGCAAGTATATATATAATTCTATGAAGGTCAACTCAAACTGTATTGCTCTATACACTCAATCTTTAATTAAGTGATTACAGGCTTTATTTTCACCCACACCTCACCTCTTCCCATTCAGTTACTTCTTGACTCAATCTTATTTCTCTCACCCACATTTTTTATTTCCTGTCCTCTTTTCAGCTTTATCTCTGTCATACTCTTCTTGTCCTGTTAGTCTTGAACATGCTGCTGAATGTTTGATTTCCCTTCTGCTGATCAAGTCCTAGTGCAAATGTAACAATATCCTATTTCTCATTCTTTCTCCTTTTCCAATTACAGACCAGCCAGCTGTTGTATTCCCCACTATACATCCCAGACATTAAGAACCATTGTATAAGATGAGGGAGCCCTTTATTTTTCCATGCAGTCTTTTCTTTTTGCTTAAACTCAGTTCCTTTCCTGGTCAATTTCCAGCATTTATTGTGTTCTGAATAGACTTCACTTTTCTCTTGTCTTCCACCTAATTGCTTCCCTTCCACTCAATCTCTCCTAGACCTTAATCCACACCTGAATTATTTTTATTTCCTTTGCAGCGTACAGTACATTTTTAATTCCCTTACTTCCTGAAAGTCAGCAAGGTGGGCTCAGTAAAAAATGAAGGAGAGGATAGTTTTGCTTTCAGATCTGGCACCTGACTCCTCATTAGGACTCACCAAAAGCAAACATCAAGCTCTGTACCAGCACTCAGTGACCAACATAATGGTGCATATGCTTTCTCAATGGATGTGGTTGTAAGCAGATAGGACAAGCCCCCATCCTGCTCTTGAGGGAGTAGATTACATGAGAAAGCAGAAGTCACTGAGTGTTTTATGAGTTGAGGGTGGAGAAAAGATGGAGAGAACAGGAAAGTTACCATTTCCAACAGCAGTCAGGTTTGCAAGATTTGGAGGTGTATTTTAGACATTTTAACTGGAAAGCAAAGAAATGCTGGAAGAGAAGGGCTGGAGGGGAAGCAATAGTTTCCAAAGGAAAAATGAATGCACCTGCATATCTAAACATAAAAAAAAAGTGCTCATCTACCACCTGCCTCCTCTTTTTCCCATTTTCTTCTGCCTGGTGAAAAGCATTGGATTGTGTTTTATAACTCTTGATTGAGTTTTCACTTCTATCTCTACTCTGTCAAACAAGAAGGGAAAAAAACAAAACAAAACAAAACAAAAAAACACTTATTTTAGTAGTTGCCATGAAAACCTACCCTTTTACCAGATATCAAGCTACAACAAAGTTGCCTAAGGCTGTTGGAGGTGGAACATGCTCAGCAGGCCAAAGGGCATGTCAGTGTCATGACCAACACTCCCTGGCAAGCCCTGAGGACCCATCATATTACCACTTCCAGCTTGCTTCCTATTTTAGGGATGCCAATATAATATGATATTATTCCAGGTCTTAGCCTTGTTATTGGAAATTGTCAAACATCTGGTGAACTCATTGTTTTAGTACTGTGAAACAGAGTTTACAATGGATTTACAGAAGCCAAAATCATGCTGTTTATCTTACATATTAATCGCATGATCTTCACAAACTTCATTTACATCAACAGAAATAATTACCCATAACAAAATCAGCATTATATCATCACAACACTGACAAGGGTAGACAGTTTACACACAACCCACCTGTCAACCCTTCACCACATTGCAAATAATAATAATTCTCCACACTAAAGCCATGCTATAGCTTTAGGATTCATAGTTTGACCTTGGAAAGAATTATAACAAAATAAGTTATGCCTCTATGATACAGTGGATTACTGAGATGTTGACCCAATCTGTTTTCTAAAGAACTAACAATTTTTTCCAAATTTATTTGTATATTTTTCTTATTAATCTGCAGGTATTTGCCCAAGCTGGATGGAGTTAGAAAAGAAAGCCTGTGCTTTAAGAAAGGGTTATCTCTACTGCTAGGCACAGAACTTGATTCCAGAATTGCTAGAAGACACTCATGTGCTCAGTAAACTATTCCTAGAGTGACAGCCATTCTTAAACCTTTGAGAAGT
>VXAV01011288.1:553241-588112 GCA_013399715.1 Alectura lathami | reverse complement strand
CTAGATGATCTTCGAGGTCTCTTCCAACCCAAGCCATTCTGTGATTCTGCCCTATAGTTAACACCTGTGAGCAGTGGGTTTGGACTAGATGATCTCTAGAGGTCCCTTTCCACCTCACTGATACTCTCATTTTCTGACTTCAAAGTCACCTTTCTAAGCATACATGAGTCTTAGGTTCATAAGTTCCTACCTACATACAGGTGGAATGTGGGCTCCAGGTATATAGCTGTCCCGTGATCTTGACTAGGGAAATGGATCTTTCAGGAGACTGCAGAACAAGGCAGTAGCTAACATCAGTCCTTATTCAAGGTGACCTTTGCTTTGCTGCATATGGTGTCATTTGGCTTTTTGCTCTTTTCCAATGTGGAGAAGTAGAAAAGTGCTGAATATGAGCCATTGTTGCAAGCCCAGAAAAGCAAGATGCCAAGATGTGCATTTGCTAAGCTAAGGTTATATGAGCAGAGGTTCTGCAGCAGAGCAGGGTAGGTTACAAGCTAGTATATCCGAGAGAGGTTTCAGGAGTCCGTTATGAGCACATGGGAAAATTACTAATAATGTGTGAGTGAGCAGTGCAAAAGCTTTACCAGATGTAGCAGCAGCTACCATGCGTTGCTGGTCATGTCTGCCCTTGGAAAACTGTAAAGTAATTCTCCATTGATTCAGTATCCCTAGCAGGCAGATGATGGAATGTCACTATTCTTCAGGCACAGCATGCAGAGCCATCCTTGTAATGACCACTCTGGAGAGATTAACAGCCTTCAGAGGCTGATGCAACACAGATAGGGAAAGGTTATCTTCATATCTCCTCTTCTGTGTCTGCTGACAGGGCATTGCTTCCCACTGGATACACAGGAGAGATTTATGGCCTTTACTCTTCAAGAAAGAGTGCTATGTAACCTGTCTGCCTCACGCTGTGAATGTTAACAGGTGTTTGGAGGTGCAGTTAGAGCTGTGACAGACTGGACTTCACTGGTTAGATTACATACAGGCATGCACAAAAAGAAAAAGAGATGTGACATTACTTTTAGAGCAACTGCAAGAGTTTAATTTGGAAGGCTTTCACTAGCTTTAGCTGTGGGGCTGGAAGAAGGCTTTTGAAACAGTTCATAGCTATATAATTAGCTGAGGTTGATACTACTCCGCCTGTAACTGGCACAGATTACAGAATTTAATTTTGTCAGGTGTCTTTGTCTCCCTTTAGTTATTCATATAGTTTAGAACCTTTCTTGACAACTAAGAGTTTTGATCATGGGTCTTGGACAGAATGGAAACAGTGGAGGGCAAAGAGAGGTGCAGTTTTTCCATAAACATTTTTTATGAGCTTGGGTAAAGGACAATTGCCAGGATGTGAAAAAGAGAAAAGCATGCACTGGAGGGGGATAAAGGAAATAAAAGGGAACCTGTCTAGTGGTAGAGGAGTTGTTCAGCAAAATCAGGCTGGTTATTGAAAGAAAAACTTCCAAAATTTACACTTACAGAGGTAGGTAGAGCTATTTAGCATTTAAGTAGAAAAGGCAGGCATGAAAACTGTTTTTAAAATTGTTTTTTTTTTTTGGTTGTTTTTACTTTTTCCTCAACAATTTGTTCCTTCTATGGAAAGAAACAGTACTCTGAGATTAAGAGGCTGGTTATCACAGCAACCATCAGCCCTTGGGAATAAAATTTGCAAGAGGACATGCTGGATGTAGGACATGGCTAAACTCTAGATCAAAAAAAAAAAAAAAAGTACATATGGCCCTGAACAACCTGAAAATTGCTGATTTCTAATCCAGCTAAGGTAAAAGCACAGATCTTCAAACCAGATTAATATGGGAATAGGTAGTGGGTTGACCAAACTGTGACATTGAGTAAGGGCTTATAAAGAAACACAAGAAGTGACATTGTTTATTGTAAAAACAAATGATAGATGAGTGTGGCTGGAGTAACAAGGCACTGCTTTTTTTCCAAATGTCCCAGACAGAAGGAGTCTGGATGTTGATGAGAATGCGGACAGGGTGAATTAGAGACAAGGCTTTATTAAAATGAACAAATCTCTGCTTTCCCAGAACTGCTGTACCAGCAAGTGTGCCAAGGACCTGGCTCAGGGCGCAGTGAGGGCGCTAGGACTTGCTTGCTGCAGCACGCCCCGTGTGTGCTCAGGGAGCAGAGGGAAACTCCAGTCCCTCGCAGGGGTGAGAAAGAGTAGCACAGTTTGGGGTGTTGTTTCCCCCAAAACATAGCTCTCACCTGAGCTAGAGATAAGCTACTCTTGGCCACACATACAGAGGTTGGATTCCTACCCGTCTTGTTCACCTTGTTCACCCAAAGAGCAGCTAAGGAGAGCTTGCGCTCACTAGTGTTAACAGGAGAGGCTGTGTTCTGCTTCAAATCCTTCCTCTGAGGAGGCAGGTGTTTTTTTTTNTTTTTTTTTTTTTTTTTTTTTTTTTTTTTTTTTTTTCACCAATAGAAACAGCTTGATGAAATAAGGCTTATGACAGCCCATGTATGCCATTATAGACATCAGGTGAATCAAGCCAGGTAATCAAACTAATAGTGAGGCATCAGAAGGATGAATCACTTTTATTTGTATTGTGTGGCACTCAGAGTCCTCCACCCCCTCATGCTTGGCACTGTGCAAGCACAGAGTAAAGGATGATCCTTACCCTGAATTCTTGGTGTCTAATGAGCTTTTGAACTGCCACAACTTGAACAAGGGGAAGCAGGGCTGAATTTTACTAGCTGAGATCAGTAGTGCATGTTCACTTTTGGAGCTAATTTGCTGTTTGCAGGTTCACAGAAGGTTATGGTATCTGCTTACATAGCAGAGCTGTGTGCGTCGTCGTTTGACGAACATGACATGAGATTCTCTCCACACTTTAACCTAATAGAGCCAAAATTCCTGTTGATGTGATCTGCTTGTCCTCTTGTGTGTGCCTGTAGAATCTAATTATCCTGCCCATTTGGGTGACTTAATTTATCCTCTTTCTGCATTCTTCAAGACTGATCAAAATTTTAGTACTGACGTGAAATATCTGTTTTTTTTAATGATGATAATTGTGACCTGGTACTTCACAGAATGATGTTATAAATAATGAATCACGAGGCTGCAGGTTAATACCACTGAGATGACCACAGTGCAACCAAATGTTCTGTTTACCGTACATACGGAGCAGCAAATCTATATTTGGATTTCTATAAATGCTCTTTATGAAAAAAAAAAAAAAAATCTATTTAAAACAAATCATCCCAAACATGGCTTGCTGGTACTTGTAAGCTAGGTTTTTCCTTATTTGTTTTTAATCATGCTGAAGCATGCTCAAATGATCAGTGATCTCTTCCAGCTCTTAAAAACAAAAATTAATTAGCTGTCTGCTACAGGGACAGATAAAGATTCAGATTCAGGATATTTCCTCTTCCTCATTACTCTCTCTGATCATGCACACCTCCAAAGCTGCTAACAGTATTTTGTGGAGCTCTGTTTGAGGTATGGTGTCATGTCGACAATTTTCTATGTTTCTGGTGAGGACCAGTTTCTTGTGTATCTCCATTTCTCCATCATGCTGTTGGCTCTTGCTGTGCCCCTCCCTTCTGTTCTCCTTTATTCTTTCCCACTCATCTCCCTTCTCCCCATTTCTCAGCATGATTTTAGACTAAAGCCTAGCCCAGAGCCCATGTGCAAGAGGATGTCCGTAAGAACTTTAGATGCAGTTTGGAACCATGGGAAGTTGCAGTGATTGCAGTCCAGGTTCACAGAAAGAGTAAAGCTTCCCACTCAGTTTTTCTCCCTAGGAGCCAGCGAAGATTGTGAAGCAACTTCAAGGCTGTCATGTGGAGGAGGTGTCTGACATATGGTTGTAGCCCTAAAGGAGGCCAAAGGTACAGACACAAAGTCAAGAGTGCTTCCCACAGTGTATTCAGATGCCAAATAGGAATCTTTCCTGGCCAATCCAGGAAATGTAATGGGCAGTCCTAACCTTGCCCACCCTTCCGTTTTCACTTCCACTGCTTACACAATTCAGATTTAAATAGGTGCAGAGTGCCCTCTTACAATGAGTTAAGAACAGAATTCCTCATACGGTTGATGTTTCCCTTCCCACCAGGAGCTCTGTTGTGCTGTTGCGGACACCTGCGTGCTGCTCTGTGCCAGTAGCCTGTCCCACAGGGTCACAACTCCTGCTGTGCGTTAGCAGCCTGACATTAGCTTGACATACACTGTACATAACATTTTGTGGTGTTTATTGGTGTTCCCTTTACTGCTCAGTCTGTGTGAGAGCCTAGCAAAGAGGAAAGTAGCCACCAGCTGATGTTGTTCTCTGGGGGCAGGTTTCCTCATCCTGTCATTCCAGCTCCTGTAAGCCAGTTGCACCATAGAATCACAGAATCATAGAATGGTTTGGGTTGGAAGGGACCTTCAAGACCATCTAGTTCCAACCCCCTGCCATGGGCAGGGACACCTGCCACTAGACCAGGTTGCTCAGACCCCCATCCAGCCTGGCCTTAAACGCTTCCAGGGAGAGGGCATCCACAGCCTCTCTGGGCAAACTGTGCCAGTGTCTCACCACCCTCACAGGAAAGAATTTCTTCCTGATATCCAGCCTAAATCCCCCCTCTTCCAGTTTGTGGCCATTACCCCTTGTCCTGTCACTACATGCCCTTCTAAAGAGTCCCACCCCAGCTCTCCTGTAGGCCCCCTTCAGGTACTGGAAGGCCGCTGGCAGGTTCCCCCAGAGCCTTCTCTTCTCCAGGCTGAACAACCTCAGCTCTCTCAGCATACTTAGGACAAGTCTGAAGCTCAGCCAAGCTGACAAAATCCCCCTCTATATAGCCTGCAACAGCAGAAGGCTCCCGATGGTATTGTCATTCTCATGCCTACTGCTCATGTTTTTATATTTTGCTCTAACACATACGATATGCTAAACATGAGATGAGAGAAAGGGTGGTTCTCAAGTAATGCATCATGAAATGTAATGCACATCTGAGTGCTGCAGATTTTTACTTTCTTTCACCAAATCGTAGCGGTTGAGGCAGTGGTCCCTACAGCTGAGTTGTGCAGTGGTTTCTAGTCCACTTGCCTGTTTCAAACAGCATGAAAATTCCTGAAACTTTTGCTGTCTGAAGTACTCCGAGATCTGTTTCTGCTTCACCTTAATCAAAAATAAAAATAAAATCAAACACTTTTGTTTGAAAAATCATTGAAGGAGGAAAAAGCAGGAGTCCTCCAAAACAAAATGAGACAAGTTACAAATTTTGTTGGCTGCACAGCTAAAGTGGCTTCATTTTGGAAACTGAAGCACAGCGTGGATACCTTTGTCCAGATGTAGTTCATTGCCACTGGCTCTGGCTACATGAGTCACATTAGCAGGTGGTGAGCATGGGGACTGACTGATTATTTTGCTGCAGTTAAAGGAAAGAATTTGCTCTTCTTCTGTAAACAGTGTTCTGTAAGAAAACTTTGCATGGTAGTCAAGAGCATAGTTAAGGATTGTGTAGGTTAAATTTACCTTCCTTAGTCCTCGGTGTTTGTGTTTGACTATCTGTGAGCTCCACACGCTATATAGCTGTGCTCAGCCATCATTTGGGTGTTAAGATGGGTGCAGGAGTTAGCTCTCAGTCCTCAAGTCACCCATGATATGTCTCTTTGCTCAGCTATAGCTCAGCCCTCAGCTGGCAAGACCTCGGGGCAGAGAGAGGCCAGGGCCTGCCCTGAGTCGCAAGGGCCTGCCCTGAGCGACTGGGACTGACTCAGGTTACAAGGTTTTCCCGGTATGGAGCAGTCTCTAATCCTGCCCTAAACAGGGGCAGAGCTGGGAACACAAGGCTCTATGCAGAGCAGCTGGACACCCCTGAGTCCTCTGTACAAGAGGAGCTCCTGCAGCTCACTTATTATGGCTGGAAGGACACAAAGGCAACACAGTAGCTCCGACGATGTGGCTCCCAGACTTGAATGGATGTGGGGGAAGTCTGAGGGTCAAAGGCCTGGACACAGGCATGCCTATTTGCCCTTCCTCTTGCCTGTGTTGGACTCTCATCTCCTTCCCGCTTCCCCAACTCCTGGATGTTTAGGAAATCAACTGTGCTCTGCCTGCCTGGCTATCAGCCGCAAGGGCATGCGAGGTGAGGTCATGTGGGAGAGCTGGTCCGGGGGAGCCAAGACGAATGTGGAATTTGGGCAGCAGCCAAATTAAGATTACTTTTATATGGTCATCTGCACCTGTGTGTGTGGGGTGGGGGTATCTGTTGAACTGACTCAGCAGTTGCACACACAAAGGCTGGCAAGAGTTCTCCCCTTGAGCTCCTGTTGTCTGCTCGATGTCTCTGCCAGCACCCTGTCATTCTCATCCAGGTGCAAGTAATCTGTGTTGGGAAATCGGCAGAACTCATCCCAGGAGATGACGTGAGGCTGACAGAGGAGGAACAACTGCTGAGGCACTCTGTCCAGAAAAGACAGGCTATTTGTGAAAAACATGCCTGTCCTTAAAGTCTGTGTCCAGGAATGGGATCTGGGCGGATTGGTGGCTGCAGGTTTCTGAAACCCCGTCCCGCTTTCAACTCAGGCCCATAAAAGGAGGGGACTGGTGGTGAGAAGGATTTGCTGTTGCCACAGCGCCTGTGCTGTGCTGTCAGTACTGCAGCCAGCTCAGAAAGGCTTCCCTGGGTCACAGTGGCTTCGGCCTATAATGCAGGCAAAAAAGGGAAATATTGGGGTTTTTAAGCACCATCTGAAGTGTGCTTGGACCTCTAAAGACAAGAAGGCTGAATACATGTTCCCAGTAGCCCTTACTCTTAAAACAAACGGGAGAAGTAATGCATGGATGGTTATAGAGGATAAATAGGATGTGGGCAAAATCAAAGCAAGAGCAGTTTGGTGCTTCTTTTTATAAAGATAGATTTTATGTATAAAAATGCTCATAGTTATGTTCACCTAACAGTTTTCATTACGTCCAATTTCACCAAGATAAAATATGTAGCCTGAAATTTTTGTTGTGAGGAAGAGGGAACTTCAGAAATCAGGGGTCAGCCATTTGTCAAAGTTGGATTATGAGAAAACATACCTTCTGATACTGGAGGTGTCCTAACACCTTCATCCTTAGAGCAAGGGGCTGAATTTTGCCAAAAAGACAATATTGCATAGGTGTATATGTCTTTTGCTGGTCTTTCACATATCTGCCAAGGTTTGGTTTAACTGCAAGCTTCTGACATCCTCAGCTCCACCATACTCAGGGCACGTTTGTTGGAATTGTGCAGCTGGTTCATCAGTCACAGAGGTGACACTACCCCACGCTCCTAGTGAGAACCATGTTGCGCATGCGCCATGTCCTCAGAAGGACGGAGCATGTTGCTGCCTAGAGTGTAGTGGTCCAGCACACTGCTGTCTCACACCCCTCCTCAGGGGAGAAAATACAATGAAAAAGGGCTCAAGGGTTGACATAAGGTCAGAGAGATGACTCACCTGTTACTGTCATGGGTAAACAGACACAGTATGGGGAGATTAATATGATTTATTGCTTATTGCTAACAGACTAGAGCAATGGGAACTAGTAGCAAACTTAAAACATACTTACCCCCATCCACGCTCTTCTACCTTCTCTCCCTGAGTGATATAGGGGAATGGGGACTGCGGTTAGTCCATAAGACTTTGTCTCTGCTGCTCCTTCATGGTGACTCTCTGCCCCTGCGCCATGTGTCCCTCCCACGGGTGCCATCCTTCCCATACTGATTCTATGTGGGCTTCCCACAGGCTGCAGCTCTTCAAGAGCTGTTCCACCATGGGTCCATACCATGGGTCCTATCCTTCAGGAGTGTCCCCCACAGGCAGCAGCTCCCCCAGGCCTGCTGCTCCACTATGAGCTAGCCCAAGGGCTGCACATGGAGAGCTGCTCTATGTGGTGCAGCCACTGGTCTGCAGGGAGACAGCTCGCTCCACCATGGGCCTATCCTGGGCTGCGGAGAATTTCTTCTTCGCATCTGGAGCACCTCCTGCCTTTCTGCACTGACTTTGGTGTCTGCAGGCTGGTTTCTCTCATGTTTTCTCACTCGTCTCACTTTTGCTAGGTGACCAATGATATTCTTATGTTCATTTTTCCTCCCTTTTTATCTCTACAGTCAGCTGTCTTGGTAGTATCTCAGAGCAGCAGAGTTTAAATGCATTACAGAATTTAGAAGTAATGTGTTTTTCTTAACAAATAGTTTTTAGGTTTGTTGCAACATGCAGATTCAGGTGGTGTAAAGTTGTTGCAAGCAGTCAGGTTCATTGCTTATGACAAATGAAATAGCAACATTCAAGCTGCTTATTTGACTGATTTCCTTGTGAACCTTGTGCAAGAGACACCCCTTCCCAGGCAGGACTCATATCATGTTACGCCTTCCTGGTGCTGTGACATTCCAGAGCTCTGACTTTGAGTGTTTGATTCCATATTCCTTGAGAAAGCCAGGGCTTAAGCATGTGTGTGTGGCAATATGAGGCTTGAGTTGTTGTAAATCTACCTCTTCTGTATTCATCCCTGTTCTTTGGTGATGACCAGTGAGCATGGGGTGCACAAAACAAACAACAGCATGGCAAGCAGATGGAGCGTAGAGAGGCCTTGCAGAGAGATTTTGATAAACTAGAGGGCTGAACTATCACCAACCGAATGAAGTTTAACAAGAGCAAGTGTTGCATTCTGCACCTGGCATGGGACAGCCCAGGCTCTGTGTACAGACTGGGGGACAAGAGCATGAAGAGCCGCCCTGTGCAAAGAGATCTGGGGGTTCTGGCTGACAGCAAGTTGAACATGAGCCCTGTTCACCTTGGTGCGTGCCCTGGCAGCCCAAAGGGACAACCATACCCTGGGGTGCATCAAGCCCTGCACTGCCAGTCGGGCAAGGGAAGGGATTGTCCCACTCTGCTCTGCCTGGTGCGGCCTCACCTCGACCACTGGGTGCAGGTATGGGTGCCACAGTATAAGAAGGACATAAAAGAGAGCATCCAAAGGAGGGCCATGAGGATGATGAAGGGTCCAGAGGGCAAGAACTATGACGAGCAGCTGAGGTCCCTTGGTTTGTTCAGCCCAGAGCAGAGGAGGCTGAGGGGAGGCCTCATGGCGGCCTACAGCTTCCTCCCAGGGGAGCGGAGGGGCAGGCGCTGAGCTCTGCTCTCTGGGGACAGCGACAGGACCCAAGGGAACGGCATGGAGCTGCGTCAGCGGAGGGTCAGGCTGGGGGTTAGGAGAAGGTTCTGCACCAGAGGGTGGTGGGCATGGAACAGGCTCCCCAGGGCAGTGGGCACGGCCCCAAGCTGCCGGAGCTCAGGGAGCGTTTGGACACCACTCTGGGTAGGATGGTCAGGCTTAGGGTTTCTATGCCTGTGGATGTTCCTATGATTCCCAGAATTCAGTATCTCTGAATCCTGAGCCTCAAATAGTTGTGAATCACTGTAGTTGAGTGTGCTTCTCCAACTCTTCCTAGTAACTGGCCTTCTTCTACTCTTAAAATAAAGGCTTTGCTTTACATAGCATGTGCACAGCTGATACAGGGATTTCTAGGCCCTATGTGCTGCAGCAGTAAGGATTAGCCAACACTGTGATGCAGAGAGGTAGCTTTCATGCCTTCAGGGTACATGGACTAATGGGAATTTGTTCAGTTGAAATAAAATCAGGAACTCAATTTGCTTCCAGACAGCTTTAGGGAGAGGGTCATTCTGAACGCAGACAGGCACTCCAAGCTGCTGATGCCATTTCTGTTCTGATGAACTGTACAGAATTCTTTAAATGCTGTAATTATTTGCTAATTCCCTGGTCAACTTTTGGGGCACAGTGCAAGACTTCAAAGCTTCTCCCCTGCAGCCCGTAAACAAATTATGTAGGAACTGAAAGTAGGAAGAAAGATTTCTTGTGCTTCTGAGTTTGCAGAAGGGGAAGATTTTCCGTGTGTGTGAACTAGGCATCAGTAGCTCCTACACCCTTCCCTGCATTAGAACCATCTAAGAAGGTAGAATCAGAGAGAGGCAGAAATTCAGTCATAGCCAGCTCCCTAATGTCTCCACTGTCCTAAACAAAAATTTTGTGCGGACACCAGTCTGACACAGAAGGCAGTGAGCTATGTATTGCTCTCACACTTCAGCTCTCTTCATTATCAAGTGTGTGAAATAATGCTAATAAACGTACTTTTCTGGCCCCAGAATTACCGACTTCATGTTATTTGTCATGGGAATTCCACTGTCTGAAGTGAGGTAGTTGTGTTACCCAAAGCTGAACTGTCAGAGAGAAAATTTCCAAGTAAACAA
Organism: Alectura lathami; assembly: GCA_013399715.1. Taxonomy (NCBI): domain Eukaryota; kingdom Metazoa; phylum Chordata; class Aves; order Galliformes; family Megapodiidae; genus Alectura; species Alectura lathami. Next base: position 577,872 of record VXAV01011288.1, on the reverse strand, counting down.
ACATATGCTTAGTGACCTAATTAAGCAGCATGTTTATATTCCATTCAAGTATGAGACCATTTCGGTTTATTTCCTGCTCTGCATTTTAATTTTGCTTTCGGAAGTATAAACAAATAGCTATGGAATTTTTGTCTCTCGACACCTGACCCTGTCAGACTAATAAGGTACAACTAAGATGTGAGATGTTGTAGAGCATCAGCGCACCTTGCACTTCTGACAGGAAAATACCAATGAAAATTATTCCACCAATCTCGCCTTAGTTCTCTGTATTATTTTTCCACATCACCTAATAACTCAGTTAGGCAGACTATAAGCTTGGGAAAAGTGAACTGTTTTTAATTAATTCATCAGTCATGGTAATGGATAATAAAATAGTTGCAATATAATGCAGTTCTATTGGGCAACATCAGAACAGTGTGGCATAATGTTAATCACAAAGCAAAACTGTTTGTAGAGCAAAATTGTTTCAGGGCAGTTCCTGACAGGATGTGGTGGTGTCCTGCCAAACGCAGCATGGTCTCAGAAAAAGACTCCCCAGATCATTGCAACTGATGCGCAGAATTGTGTGCGCAAGCAGACATGCACAGTATGTCTGTGCAGCACTTAACTCAGACTTTTATGTACGTGAACTTCAATTCATCAAAAAGCAAAATTCAGAAGTGAAGAAATAAAAGTGGCATGAGATTCATGGGGAACGACAGAATTTGCCAGTTAGGAGGACAAAGATGGGAAGTTTGGTGCAGTGGGTGTGTAATTAGTGCAATCTGACAAAGAAGAGGCATTTGCAGGATGTGTTGTGTCAGTTCTTTTTCTGGACAACATTTTGATCACATGCGGTAGCAGAATCTAGTAAAATGGCATCTATTTATACATAGGCAATTGAGGAAGCACACAGCTTTTGGAAAATAACATGGATTTGGTCTAATACTTTTGGTCTCTGGGCCTACCGCTAAAACTGACCACTGTTTGAACTACACTTCGGCTATGGTAATCCTGCAAAAGTGGCACAGGCCATAGGGCTTCACTGAATGCACTCTTGTTTGGTCTGAAGGCTGTTAAATCAACACTAGAAATTTACATCAGTCACAAAGTTTAGCCCTAAGTCACTGACCACACACTTCCAAGGGAAAGGGGGTATGTGTGGACATGTGCACAGGCTCATACATATGAAACAAAGGTACAAAATTTTCTATAAATCTCTTAAATAGGAGGAAAGTGTGTGCTATGTTGCAAATAGCAGAGGAATGTATTTGCCAACCATCATAAAAAGTGCAGCTTTACTCAGATCAATCATGTCAATGAGTCCATCTGTTAATCAGCTACACATGCAGGAAGCACTGAGTGGTCTACAGTCACTTTGAAATATGCTTATTTATGTCAACTACATTTATATCAATAGAAATATAGACACTTTTTTAAATAACATAGAATACAGATTTTTATGTATATTTGTGTGTAGTTTAATAAATACAGAATGCAATTGCCCCTCTTCTGTAGCCCTGTATTTCCAGACTTCCAGTGTGAGTGGGATCATCTAAGCCAAATGTGAGGAAGATATTTCCACTCAGACACACAGCTTACAAGAAGAAAGCTCCAGGGATGAGGGGTTAGTCTTTTAAATTAATTCTTCAGGCTTCTCCCAGCCTGGATCTTTCCTCGTTTGATGTCCTCAGATGCTCCCGGGGACTTTTGGGGCTGTTTGAGCTCAGCTCGCAGCCGCCTGCCAGTCCCATTGGGTGCCATTTCCTCTTCAAAGAACTATTCTTGCAGCTGCTCCGCTCAGCGCAGGGAGCGGAAGCCTTTGAAATTGCTGCAGCTTCAGTGCACAGCCTGTTGGAATAGCTAGCATCAAAAAGGAGAGGAGAAGTGCTTATATCTGTTTAAATTAATTATAGAGGCTCCAGCAGAAATGTAAAGGCAAATAGATAGATGAGACCTGATTTGTGGGGTACTCTTTAGCAAATTGATTGTTAATCTGTGCATTGACTTTCTGCTTCCTGCCCAGAATGAAGCAGCCATGCCAAAAATACTTTTAACAGGAAATCTTCTCCGATGGGACAGAAGCACAGACCGCGTGAACAGTTCAATAGCTTCGGTGCAGCTAGGGAGCACCACAGCGAATTTAAATTTTCTACTGCTTTTGTGAGTAGGTCCAAACCTTTGAACACCATGGGCAATTCACTTTAAAAATTCTTCCTCATGCATCAGGAAAGGATGAAAGCTTTACTTTCCGCCCAGGCAGCTCTGAAGCTCCCGTGAGCTACCTGATAGACCCATCTGTCCCTGCAGCAGCCCAGAAACTCAGCACAGGAGAAGTTCCCCTTCTCTCTAGGATATGTCTTCCATGTCATGGGAGATGCTGCACAGTGAGGCTCATGCTCAGCAGTGCTAGCAGATGAGCTGTGGGGAACAGGGTGTCTTTATCATGTGAGCGTGAGATGGTCTTCTTAGCCCTGTATTAGAGACTGTGGGAATCATCGTGGAAAATGCTGAAAAACAGAATTGAAAGGGTTGGGGCTTTTTTGGCCTGCAAGTCAGCTTTGTTTCTTCCAGGTATGATGGAAAGAAAGAGTAATCTTTCCTACGTTAAGCACCAGTCAGACTGGAAGAGCACTAAACTGTTCTAACAAGGAGAGCTGGGGAAGCACCAAAACACGGCGCAATATTTGCTGGCTCCCCAGCAATCCCACAAGGCTGAGGCTCATGGCAAGCACAAGCTGTTCTGTGCGTGAAATGAGAGAGAGAGTATGCAGCATCCACCTTGAGAGGAGCTGGAGTGTCCTTGGCTGCGTGGTGCCAACATCCTTCATATGAAGTCACCAGAAGCAAAGAGCTTAGGTTCAAATGTCGTGCTGAAGAGCGGGTCCACCCTTAGCTGTAAGATTTATCAGAGGTTTTGCCTGAAAGTAACTGACTTACGGGAAGGCGCCTGGTCTGCATGTCTGATTAGGGGAAAGAGGCAGCATTTTTTTTTTACACCTGCTCTCAGTAATACAAGCAGACTTTGAAAAGAGATGGTTTGGCTTTGGTTGCCTCACTTATTCTTCAGCTGTGGTTCAAAGGTGCTGCTGCTTTGGTTTGGGGTGCTCTGGCGACATGGTGCTAACACCAGAAGCAGATCTCAAAGGTCAGATGCGGGACTGCTCTAGCAGTATGAGCTTCTCAACTGGTATCTCCTTGTTCCCCAGTGACACTTGAAAGGATGAAGCAGTCTTTTAGCCATGTGGTCTCTAATCCCTTTGTCCCAGCTTTGGGTCTTGAAGTCCTGCTTGTTTTAGAGTCAGGGCAGAGCTGGAATAATATTGTCTTGACATCTGAGGATCGGGAGAGGTTCACTGAACCCCTAAAAAGTATAAACCCTTGGAAGTTCAGAGAAGGAGGACCCTGGGGATGTTCATATGGAGGTGATATTTGGGATACAAAATCAGGGTTCTGAGCTCTCCCTGTTAGAAGGAGGCAGCATTCAAGGTGTGGGCTTGGCTGCTTGTGGAGTTGCTGGCTGCGGATAGATTGCTCCCTACAGGAGGAAGGAAACTTTCCAGGTTTGCCCTGCAGAATCCTTCAGCGCCTGCTGAGCTGGGGGAACAGGTTAGTTTGAGGGCAGTGGTGGAGGTGTTTTTTCTCACAGCTTATCAGTCTCTGTAGTATATTCTGTCTGCAGTGTTTTTCTCAGCCTGTTACATTTGGCTGCACTACATGAGAATGAATTTATAATCCTTTACTTTGGGAGGGGGCGAGGGATGGCAGATGACTACAGAACCTCTTATAGAATATTATTATAAAAGAAGTGTGAATTACCTCCTAGCCTCTCATGCTGTTAAAAAGTTGATTTGAATGACATTTTCAAGGTGTTTTTTCTAAGACTTTCAGCAATTGCCATTCATCCATGAATGGTTAGTGAGATGAATAACAAAAAGTGGTTTAGGATTCATAGGAGGAAGTGTTAAAAAATAGCATTTGGCAGAAAACACTGGTTATACTAAATTCTCTTGTATATCTAAACTGCACCCAGGTTATCTAAGTGGCTGTAGGTAATTCAGTCATTGTGAAAAAACGTTACTTGAGCCGCAGAAGTGGCTGATCATCTCCAGTTCTATGTGGACTGTAAGAATTATCTGACTACCAAATGCAGTACAGTATCATGGCAACATGGCTTTGAAGGAGATAAAACAGGCCTTCTCTGCTGGCCGTTCCTCAGGCAGGGAAAATATAGCAACATTGACTCGGGGGTAACTCAGCCTTTCAGCACGCAAACATCAGCATTCAGACATGACGGGGAGATAGGAGGGAAAGCAGAATGAGTCTTGGAGGGCTTCATCTTTGAGTGGAAACCTTGAGAATAACTGACCTGCCAGGAGACACATATATTACTGGGTAGTTATACATAGACTTAATAAAAACTTACAGCAGATTTCTTTCTGGAAATATTGTGAAGAGCTAGGGTGCCTCTAGGAACCAAGATACCTGCAAAAGATCAGGATCTTCAGAAGTTCCATATAGTTCTCATACATATGTGCTTATGGTGAAAACAACAAAGTATGTTATTTTGCAGATGCCTGACATTTTCAGATTGCTGAATCCTTAGTTGTAAAATGCTAGGAGATTTATCCAGACAAGATATACTAATGTATCTATTTATGGATATTATAATTTCAGTACATTATGTAACTTGTTTGAATTTTAGACTTTTGTACTGATAGCACTTTATAGTTGAAGGGTGTCTAAAGCTTAATAGTGCAATTAAAGCTATTTCTGACCAAAAATAAACCTTTGTCTTTTGGCAGAAATTTCTTTTTTCATGAACGTTATTTAAATCTCTGTTTTTTTCTTCAAAGCTTAAACTTCAATGTTTTTTATTTTTACCATTATGAGTTTTCTTCCATTTTATCTTTTTCCCATTTTCTCCCTTTAATGACAGCAAATGCAAAATTTAAAAAAAAAAAAAATTAAAAAGTGATATCCAGGAGTTTTCCTCATCTTTCATTCTTCCTTTAGAAGAGATTTAGAAAGATTGAAAAGTTGAAATGGAAATGAGAAAATGCTGGAAAGCCATGCATCTTCTCTTTGAAATGCACAGTGTGTTACGTATTCAGACTGTGTCAGCCTGCAGGCTGAGATATTTCCTACACGAACATCATTATCAGGGCTGAACTTTCATCTTACAGTGTAGATTCCCAAGCCTTATGTCAGTAAGCAATCAGTAAAACAAATATTTTTGGAGTTCCTTGCAAGGAGGACTGTTTCCTAATGCTAAAGGAATAGGCTCATAAGGAAATGCTAAGAGCACTTAAACAAAAAGTAGCTGTATTCCATCTATCCTCTCCTGTAACTTCCGTTTACAGTGGGCTTTGACTCTTATGTTCTCCATCTGCTCCGTTATATCTGTCTCTATGCTTTCGCCTCTCTCACACCTGCTCGAGATGCAAGGTAAATGCCCATCTCTCATTGAGAACTAAGCAGGGAGCATAATTTGTGCTGTAGTAATAGCAAGAACTGGTACTTGAGATGGATTCTGCACTTTGCCTCCCCATTTCCATGCTTAGGGTGCTTGGTAGGTTTGTTTTTCACTACTGCTTCCTTTTTCTTTTTTATCATCGTTACAAGACTGGGAAAATACTGGCTTTCACTGTGTTAAAAATACCAATGATGTGGCTCATTTACTTTACTCCCACTGCACATTTTAAACTTAAGCATCCTTAACCAGGAATGCTGTTTCTCCAGCTTCCACGAGCTTTCCTTCTAGGAGGACTTAATAGCTATCCTCTCTGTAGAAATTCTGCCTCTTGCTGTAGCTGTGAATGACAAGGCAGCCTCTCTTATAGCTGGTACTGGAGCAGAGCAGTAAGAAGAAGATGGGCCAGGAAATTTATTCCCTACCAAAGGCCAGTCAGGATATCCAGTGATGAACTCGTGCTAACACCTGTCCAGACAATGAGCATCCAGACAATGTGAGGCTGGAGGCACAAAGGTAAAGAGGAGTTTTATAGAGGAAAGACAGGTAAAACGCAGGAAGATAAAGAACGCTTCAGGTGGTGATGTCTTTTCCCAAATGAAGTTAGGACTTGAGGTTTCTCTGCTCTCAATACCACCAAGGCACCAAAACGGTGGCTGAAGTGATTTAGGACTCCTCAGAGGGCAGGAAGCATGGTGTAATGTACCGAAGACTGTTGCCATACTCTAATGAATCTATTTTTTGTTTCCCTGTTTGCAGCCCCAGTCTGAAGACTATTAAATACATCTGGAATATACAAATGAATGAATAGACTGCCATTTGCAAATCCTCACCCAGAATGAAAGAATGTGGCTTCTTATTAGATGGGAGATTGTTACTGTTCCAGCATAGGCAGCAGTGTTAGCGATGAGTCCACCAGAATTAAGGAGCTTTCTGAATGCTCTGACAAATAGAGTGCTAATGTCTTTGATGAAAAATGGTTTTTAGCAAGATCTTCCAAATATTTTCTCCTATTTCAACTGTATTTCAGTCCCCCTAGATGCAGAAATTCTAGTAGACACTGGGACATTTTTTCAATATTATTGTTCAATTACTTTACCACCAAAGCCGGTCACATATTAAACTCGGGCTACTTTTTAATGAAAAATGATGTTTCAGTTGAAATCAAATAAATACTTTCATTATTTGTTTTTGTTTTAAGAGGAAAAAAAAAAAGAATTATTTTTGTAAATATTTTTTCTTTCAAGATTAAAGAAAGCCTAAATCCACACTGCTTTCATTTCTCAAAAACAGAAGATTTTTGTATTAACCCTTCCTGCACAAAAGCAAAAACAATTTAATACCTTGTCTGCAGTTCTGAACTCTCACACATAGATTTACCAGTTAGAGGAGCTGTTGACCTCCGCCAGATGCAGAGTGAGAGCTCCCCACTTTTTGGCAAAAAAAAAAAAGCCCACCATCTGACCAGACGACCGTTTCCGTTGAGGGAAATATGGTACAGAGCTCCTTCATACCTGGCTGGGGGAAGGGGCTGACCATTTCCAGGCCAGCCATGTGTGGGCCTCATGAGAGACCTCCTCCATCCACTGCCTAGTCCTACTCCCCTGGGCAGAGCGGGACAGCCTTCTTTTAGCTCAGCCAAGGACAGTGATGGTAGAGAAGGTTTGTTGAAGGATCAAGGGACAGTTCTTAGCTCTGCCACTTATGTACTGTATGCAAATAATCTAGGGTTTTGTTATCTTGGTTCTCATTAAAATGCAGTCAGTGCTTCCCTGCCTCACAGGAGTGTTAGAGACTGGCTGCTGTTTGCCAGGTTCCCAGCTGTTGCGTGGGAGTGATGGAGCGAGTGTCTATGCAGATGGCGGTTGTGGCACCAAGACTTGCTGTACACCCATAGCCACTGTGAGGTCATCCACTACTGCTGCTAGAGTCATTTCAGCTCCTTGACCCATCTGAAGGAGGAGACCAAAGTGCCAGTTTCTGTTAGCTTCTTCAGTCATGCGGTTATTCCTCCTAAATGCGTTGTGATTTTTTCTACGAAGGGGAGGTTGGCAACAGTCCAGAAACTCCTTCCCAAATAGTATTGTGGTCTGCCTGGCTCCCTAACCTACTGTTACGTCCTTTCTGCTTCCCAAGATATGCCTAGCTGAAGGCATGCCATGAATCCTTGAATCCCAATCACATGAGTCACTGGGATGCGTGCTGCAAACCCTGGGCTTAGGTTCATGGCCCCTGTCTAAAGTTGCCCTGGAGATGAAGTCCATTAGGTTTAAGTCCCAGTTGCTCTCTGCTTTCAACAGCAGGGAGAGGTCAGGACAAGAATAAATTTCTCAGGCAACAGCCCAAATATTCCTCTGGCTTTTTTGTGTTTCCTCTAGCATGTCTACATTGACATTTACAGAGGCAAGTGCACTCATATTTGATGGAACTATTTTAAATAATGTGCTTTCACTGGGCGCTTAAACCATTGGATTTTATCCACGTGATCTTCTCCTCCCGCTGCCATGAATGTATGAGGTCAGTACCTTCAAGTCCTGGTGTGGCTGTGGACCTCACACCAGGACTCTTCCTAGTGTGACCTCCTGACATCGGGGAGGTGTGGTGAGGTGGGCTGTGCCCTGTCACATTCCAGAGTGAAATCCTTCACTGATTTCCTGTTGCTTTGGTTTGGACAAGATGCTCTTTCTTTCTTTGCTTGCATTTCTTCAATAATGAAGTGCTTTTACACATACATTTTTTTTTCCTGCCTCACAAAAATGTAGTTAAGTTTAATTGGAGTTGTTATAGAGCAGAGTGACAGTTGAAAGTTTCAATTATTAATAAAACTAAAGTATAACACCATCATAAGGAATGGTAATCTCTGCTGGTCCCATAGTGATTGGGGGTTGTCTAGGGTCTACTTGGTCTGTTTTTTTTTTTGTTTTGTTTTGTTTTGCTCTTTTGTTAGCAGTAAAATGGTAACTGATATTTCCAGAGATGAGAAGGCAGTGTTATACGTGAACTAGAGTTACCTGTCTAAAAGGTTTAGGATTTATTCAGACTGTAATATAGTTTCAAGCCTTTTTGTAGTAGTTCTGCTGTTCTTGGACATTTCATCTGTGTGCCAATCTTTTTCTTGTGTTTTAATTTTATTCAAGAGTGGAGAGCATAAAGAAGTTGGTTTAGGGCTAAAGAAGATTCCTAAGCAAAAAGACCCCACAGGTTTGTAGGCTAATAGGTCACCTAATTAAAATGCTAACACCAGTCAACTGCCAGATACTTTTGCAATGCAAAGAGTAGTAACACACTAAGAATGTGTTGCAGATGCAGCAGAAAAGGAGGAGCAAAAGGACCAAAGTTCACAGACTGGCGTGGATGTGGATCATGTAACCTGTTTATCGAGTGCTGTTGCCAGTAAAATGGGCCAGGTTCAATCGTTTTGGTATTCTTGCTGAAAATAACACTGGCTCCAGACCCCACATAGAGACTTGCAGAAGTGAATTACATGTGTGGGTGTCCTTAGTAAGCAGGGCTTAGCTACTTGAAGGCAGGGCTTAAAGCAAAAGCAGCCTTATTGGTGGGGGTAAAAAACAACCATGTAAGATGGTGAAGCCAGTGATTACAAGTCAACAGCAAGTAAGGCTCTTTTCCTCAAGGCATGCCTTTGCAGTGCCCTTAACTCAGTCCTCAGGCCTGGCTGAGTGGCTTCTGTCCTTGCTTTCTCCAGCACAAGCTCTCTGTACCTTGTTGTCCTGCCTTAACGCAGACCCAGGTCTGTCTTTCAAGCAAATCTCTCTTTCAGCTTGTGCAGCTGAAGTGGCTGCAGCTCTGCTTCTGGGGACGGAGGTCTTAACCAGCCTTTCTCAACCAACCTGCTTTTTTCAACACGTCTTGTTCTCTTGCCTCACCTTCTGTGCCCACAGCCAGCCACTCTGGCTCCCACGCCAGCACCTCACACGGGTTCGCGTGTCCTTCCATTAGCAGCAAGGTCAATCTTGCTGCCCTCCAGGTGGGAAGCGCTGCTGTGGAGCTGGGGTGCTCTCAATCAAAGGTGTGTTTTCCCCTTCCCAGCAGATGCCATTCTCCAGTGTAATGCCTCTATAAAACTGAGACTCAGGCACGTAAGGGTCACAGATCTCTCTTCAACAAATGTCTGTAGCAATCATCCTTGTTTGTAACAACTCTGCACTTCTTACACTGTGAGTATTTTAGTTGCAACAGAACAAAGTTAGAGCTAACATGACACACATCTAGTGACTGGCCAGTCTGTTCCCACCTGAAAGGCATCTCCATAATCTTCCACCTCAAGCATACAATCACATGCACTGTGATCACTGACAATGAGGAATCTGCACACGGAACTGGGCCTTCCTGTTATCTCTCTGTTCCTCAGCTACAAAATGGTGACAATTACAGGGCTGTCATGTTTAGAAAATACTTCGAGTGTGAACAAAAGAGATTTCTGAAGTGCACAGTGGGGACTTTTCTGCAGGTCAATGCAGTTCAGTTCTCCTTTTCTGTTCTCACCCCAGAGAACCAAAACTTTACAGCTGCCTCGTTTTACAGTTGTATGAGCAAATGCTGCAAAGGAAATTCTGCCTTGAATCCCTGTAGCAGTAGGGGGATATGGATAAGATTTCTGATAACAGAAAAATACATTACCATCCTGCAGTTATCACCAAACTGATAAACTTCTCGGATCACAATTAGCAGGGTCCTGGGAAGGAGACCAAGGGGTCCCTCACATTGACTGCTTAGGACCTCAGCAGATTTGCTGTTGCTGGGAGGCTGGAAAAGAAGCTTTTAAGGAATTTTTTCCATGGCAGGAGCTGTGACACCAGGCAGAGTAGGAAGCCCTCTTTGCTCCAGGGTTCCCCAGTGTATGAGACATGAGACCGCTCATCCCCTTCCGCTCATCTACCACTGACCTTTATGCATGACATTTCTGTTCCCCTCCTTGTTAGGAATAATGTTACCGTCTGGTAAGAAGAATCACATCTTATCTCCAGCTCTTCATTTTTTCACATCTGGAATAGAAAAGCCATGCATGTTACTGATACCTCAGTGAGACCAGCCTTGCTGGGGACAGAACTGTGAGGGAGGGAAGCAGAGCCAGGCACGCTAAGGTTAAAGTGAACAGAAAAAGTCAGGCCAGACTCTGCAAGACAGCGCAGAGAAACCAATAGCTTTAATACTATGGGTGCCACAGCTCCACTGCAACCTGATTATCTTGAAGCCCTTTGATATCGCATATGTTCAGTATGACAGTCCTCTTGTGCTTCTGATACATTACCCATCGCTGTGATCCTCGAATAGATATTTGACAGCAGGAAATAGCAGTCTATTTCCCATTAGAAGGGTTTATCAAGCTCTGCATTATCCACAGTAAAGCAAGATTTTGCAGAGTTCTAAAAAAGAAAGGAAATGTAGAAGATAATCTCTGTACAGCGGTGTAAATATTGGTTTTATTTACATCCACTATTTTACAGTGTTCAGTAAACATGTACGACCATACATTTACAGATGAAGATATCAATGTGCACATTCAGGAAAAATGGCTAAATAAAAATATGTTTGCTGTAAGGAATATAGCTGAATTTTGCTCTAAGACAAAATATTTCTTATTTGCTGACATCTTACACTGTAACAGTATGATCTTGAGATTATGTGATGTGCAGTTTGTCTTCAGCTCTCATCACATAGCAGGGGTTGCTCACAGAAGACATGGGTGCCTTAGATCAAGTGCAAATGAAAGGCAAAACACCTGCCAGTCTCCATTTATGTTCCTCTACTTCCCCAAATGTGTACATATGCGTGATTGTCCAAACCACACTTCAGCCATGAAGCATATTTGAGATTAGAAAGATGGGACATTATCAGGATTCACATGTTTCAGAACAAGGGCAAACACTTTCTTGCATGCTGTGCTGGTTAACGCTGTGATCTTTCTCATTCTAAGCATGTATATGCGTGATTTAGTGCGACACCATTTGTACAAAGTATGCCACCCTCTTGAGACCCTTGTATTTATCTGCTTTCAATTACATTTGAAGTATTCAGAAAGTCTCCTCTACTAATCCCGTCCAACTTGGAAGCCACATAGCTCATGCATGAGACTGTCAAACGTGAGTAGTTGCAGATGTCAATGCACTGGTGGCAGGAATCCAGGAAGATAGATCAAGGCTTAGTCACTGAAAAATACATGCCAGCACATCTCAACTACATAGCACTGTAGCACCTCATAAGGGAAACGTGTCGTGACGGGAAATCAATAACCTCTTGGAGGTGATCTGGTTTTGAAATATTCTCGATTAATTATTCCAGGGTGTGTTTGGCAACACTGCCTGATCCAGCGTTAACCTAATGCTTTTTGCATGAAGCACTGTTGTAACTAGTCTCATAAGTTGTCTGATGGTTCAAGTGAGGTTGTAAAGGGTTAGCTTATAGATTTTGTAATGTCTTTGTGTCCAACGTTGCTGCTTTTACTATGGCGTATAGTCTTTTGCTATCAAAGTAACAATTGTTTTAACATGAACAATGGCATTTAGGACTAACTGCATTTGAAGCACGGTGGTTCCCCTAAATAATGTCATACAAAGTAAAATAAGTAAGGAATGTCGGTGTGTCTTCCATTTGGCAATGGAAGACCTTAGTTCAGAATGTTCCCCGGTCTTATTTGCTGGCATGCCTCCTTTGCAGAGCAGAGGCAGCTACAGAGGACACACAGGCAGGGACGTGCCTTTGTCTGTCTTTTCTCACCTTCCAGCACAGCCTCATTTCCCCTTAACAAGGTTTCCAACCACACCTGCTGCACCTCAACAAATGAAGGGCCCCAGCCCCTGCCTCCTGCTTTCACTGCATCCCCACCTCGCTTCCCTGTGCCACAGCACATGACAGCGCCTCACTCGTTGTCTGATCCGAGCTGCAGATAAGTTGCATTTACCATGTGATAGGCCAAAAATTGACCTTTGGCTACCTCACCTGCACAACACCCAATAAATCCAGCTTCTCGGTAACCACTTCCAAGATTTTAAATTTCTGAATAGCATCAAAGAGCCACCATTTGAAAAAGAAACTGCCAAAGAATGGATTCTTGATTTTCCCAAATGTGGAATTTCTTTCCCCACATTACACTGGCCTGAAGCCCAGGACAAGCAATATTCAGTCCTGGACCAGAGGCAGAGTCAAAGTCCAATGTCTTCAGGTTAGAAAGAGGATCCTTTTACTATCATGACGCCAAAAATATCCTTCTGTGAAAGCCTCAGTGCTAGCCGTGGGAGAATGCCAGACACTAAAATATAACACGGCACATTTTATGTAGAGATACACTTTTCAAGGCAGTTGAAGAGATTTAGAGAGCATATTGATACAAATTATTTTCTACTTCTGAGGCCTGTGTAATTGAACTCATGGTATGTAAGGAGTTGGCTTTTCAAGGAAAGGAATACTATTTTCCATATGAGTGAAATTGGTTTAAGCCATTGCTAAAATACATCTGCAAGGTTTCTTTTGTGGCATTTGTGCTAGGAATACATGAGGCTCAATGAATTTACTAGCACTTCTTCAGCATGACCTGCATAAGCACCCAGCAATCATTCATGCGAATTAAATCTTTGTGATAACACATAAGACTGTACATACATATCTATAAACATTGATTTTAAGGATAATTCTAAGAGGCAAGGAGAGATTTCTTTGCCCAGATAAACCTTTTTGCAGATGATAGATTAGGAAGTTCTAGGGCAAATAGTTTAACTGGTAAGAGGCAAACACGCTGAACAAAATACATAGAAAAAATACTTTGCCTAACATTGTGATCCTTCACAGAGTGTTTTTTCTAATGATTTTGTGGCAAAAATAAGGACTTGAGGTTGAAAGTAAACTGGAGCTAGCAGAGTTTGCTCAGCTGCAGCTGAGCGCACAGAAGCTGAGCTGTGTTGGTTGCCCCCATATCATGAAAGTCTCCAAAGAATAATGCAGGGCACATTGCTGGGAGCTGACTGGGGAGCTTGGGCTCACTGCTGAAGGAACAGAAAGTCTGACTAAGGGATCCCAGCAAAGGGGTGACTTACATGGCATTGTACTTTGCATGTGTTTAATGATGTCTGGGTACGTGACGTGCATTAAAAGCAGTCATATTGAATTATATAGAGGTAAAGAAAATTAGGCTGATACCCTGGACCTGAGGAATAAGATGTGGTCTTCCATTCCTCCATAGCTACCCTACGTGACCGTGAGCGAGGCTCTCCATCTGTCTTCCCCTTGTGCAAAATGGGGTAGGACATCCTGCCCCTACAGTGCACGACGACTCTGGGGGTGTGTTTAGTAACGCTTTTGGGGTGCTGAAGTGCCTCTGTGATTGGCACCATGGAAGTTCTATAGATAAACACCTATATATAACCTCCCTGGCACCAATACAGGCACAGAGGTGAGATCAGACTGACAGTGCTGTTTCAGTGTATAGTATATACTGCATATGTCAGAAACAAGGAGAACAAACCTAGGAACACCAGGTACGTGTGGATAAAAAGATTCGAGTCCTAGTAAGTAAGATGTACAATGCCCACTGTATTTATCTACAGAAAAGAGGGAGAGAGGGGATAGCATTAAAAAGGAAGCATTAATTTTCTTTTCAGAGATCTCGACACTCTTATATTGATTACAAATGGTTATCTCTGGCTCTTGTGTGTTTTGTGGCATTATATGGTATTGGTCTTTGTTGATCATGGAATACTTCTTCCTCTCTCCAACCTACAACCATAATTAATGAGCTGTCTGTGGCTGCCTTGGAGTGCATCCTGTGCATCAATGTGTCTCGGTTAATAGTCATAATTTCTCATTTGTAAAAGGAAAAGTGCTACCAGCGCTTTCAGTCTCAGAATGGTTCAGGCTCACTCAAGGATCCCAATTTATTATGCACCCAGTTCTGATATCCTGCTGCTCTTTTTATGGATTAGGCTGCCTTGGTGGAAGGTATCATCCTTCAGATGACACATAAATACTCACTTGCCAGCTGTTCCTTTCTCAGAAGTTTCTCAGCAAGTAAATCATGATCATGCCCTGCGTTTTACTAGTTTCTGGTCTGGTTCTCCACTTTACTCCAACAGGAGCATGCTGAAAAAGCTTTATTACTGCTGCTAGTCTACAAATGGTACTGACTACAACTGTAGAAGTTTTTAGCCCTATTAGTGCTTTCCAGGGTGAATGCACCAGTTGTAATTTTAAATGAGGAGGAATGGGCATAGGTTATTTTGCTGATTGTTTCCATAAAGCCTTTGATCTCAGGGTGTTGCACAAACTCCTGAGCAGTAAGAAGGAGATGCAGATGGGTTGCTTCACTCACTCTGACATTCAGCAGCTATTTAACAACACGTGATCTGGTCGTGAGCTCAGAAGAAGTGAAGGACAGCATCCTACTCTTGCTGAGTTTTAAGGTAACTGAGGACAGCCTCTGCAGATAAGGACTGGGTGACCGTGGGAAGATAGCACTGCCATGGGTTGTGCTAAGGACAAATACCAATACATAAAGCAGTCAATTTAGCAAATCTTACAAAGCTTTAAAGTCCCCCTTAAAGCACAGTTAAGGGAGGAGAAAAGGCTGAGTGAGGTACCGATGGAAAAAGAATAAGAAAAGCCGCACTTACTGGTTGGAAGGTAAAGCATACGCTCAGGCTCTCAAGAGCGAGCATTTAATTTTTCTGAAGACTGTTACAGATCTCATTCTTAATGTACTTCATTTACATAAAATCTCTTCTTCCAGCTACCTGTTGCAGTACACACATAGCATGGAGAAGTGCAGCTGTCCATCAAGGCTCTTTTCAGATGTGCTGCCTACTCATAATGTGATTTTCCAGTCTAATGTGTCATT
This sequence comes from Alectura lathami, assembly GCA_013399715.1. Lineage (NCBI taxonomy): Eukaryota > Metazoa > Chordata > Aves > Galliformes > Megapodiidae > Alectura > Alectura lathami. The sequence continues at coordinate 562,573 of VXAV01011288.1, read as the reverse complement.
ACGCGCATGCATATATGTGAGGGGTGGTGCATGTTGTAAAAGGACCTTTTGAAGGCTCATTAGTCAGTGTGCCTTTCAAGCACAGTTTCCCTCAGAAAGCAGTTCCTCGGTTTGAGGAACTGACCGACCTGCAGCCCTCACCCGGGGTTTGCCGTGTGCACTAATTGAGCTTCTCTCAGAGGCTCCTTCGAGTCAGTCTCCAGAGTGTTTCCTGGATCAGATTTCCCGTACGATATCCTCCTGCAAATTCCACCTGGGCTGCATGAATCAAGCTGGTTTCTCCCTGTCTTCATGCATTGTTACCAGCAGTTGAAGGTTCAGCAAGCCAAATTTCTTTCTCACTTGTAGGTGACCAAGCCTCAGGAAGCAGCACTGAGTGGTGGGTGTGGAATGGGGAAGAAACTGCAGTTTGCTGCTCTGCAGAGACCAGCCCTTGCTTGCAAACCTAGCAAGCACACAGATCTGAGGAAGATTTTTTTTTTATTGGTAGTAGTAAAAATGTCTTATCCATATAGCATTCCCTGCTTGTACTAGCACAGTTTACTGCTACTATGATACCATACTAGTCATTATACTCTAATTATAAAGTTAACCTTTTCTTTAAGATTTTAAATGATGCAGAATGACAGCTTCTGCTGCAGTGGCTAATCATCCTCACCATCTAAACCTCCTTGTTATGTGAACCTCCTCATGCCTGAGTCTTCCCTTGAGTAAGCCCCCAGAGACACTTTGACAAGCAAGGTGAGAAACGTTGTGCTGACCTTCCCAGGACTGTACCGAGCCTGATGGTGATGAATGGGATCAGTCCCAGAGATACCAGCTGGGCACCTTTGGTCGGCATTGCGTGATCTTTAACAAACAGGTCAAGGAAGCATCAACTTATTTTCTCTCTAAGCATCAGACTGCAGCTGGCCTCAGTTTGTTCAGAAATCAGGTGGCAAAAAAAGATAGAGGCTGTGAAATTTCTGGCCTTCTGCAGCTTTCCTACTCCTGGTAGATCTCACTCCAAGCACAGCTGAGCCCTACTCACCTTTCCTAGGCCTCCATCCAGTGCCAGTCTGATTCTCGTTTGGTATTTATAGCTCCAGAGTGTCTGGAGACAGTTCTGTTTGACAGAACGTGTCCCTGCTTGCAAACGGTTATGGTTTTTAAATCAAGGTTTTAAAAGCGGATGAAATGTAGGAGAGGGAAATTTTATCTTTCTCATAGTTTGGGTGAAGTATATGAAATAGATTTTTAAAGTGGCAGTTTCACTAGAACAGCTTAAACTAAAGATCATCCTGATTTTTTAAACTGCAGTGTTTGCAGGTAGCACCTGCATTTGCTATAACTGATTAAGATTAAAGATGCATGTCTTTGTTTTTTCTCTTCACACTTGTAATTGCACTGTGCTTTTTGACAGAATTTTGTACGTAAACTCTTCAGTGCTATAGCTCATTATACTCTCTTTTCCCTTACCTTTAGAAAAGAGCAGAAGGGAGAATTTAGGAAAATAATGACCTATTTTATTACATAACCAAGGAAGAAAGGAAAGGATAAAAGGATTCTAGATTAGGCAGCAGTTACTGAAATTATTTTAACTACCTTTTAATTGCCAAGCTATTGTGTTGTTACCATCAGTGAAGAGCACATCAACAAGGAGTATTTAAAGTGGTAAACATTTCAGTTGAGAAATACAGTTCAGAAGTTCTGCAACCATCATGCATGTTACGAGCAGTTAAGGCTGAGTGACTGGATCACAAGAATACATGATACGAGAATTATCAAGGATGGGTTTTGGACTTAAAAGTCTTTGTTGTCTTCCATTTGCACCTGCGAAGAAGTTATGGAGCCACACAGGAGACACTTGCACAGCCTCCCGCTGCATGGTTTTGGGGGCTATGCCTGAGGTACTGGTCCCTGCCTAGAGACCTTTCTCATCCAGATGCAAGGCTTAGCAGTGGATCGCCAGGGCTCGCATTGCTGCCAGTCCCTGTGAATGGACACTGAATGTACCGCGCAGCCAGTAGGCCTCTCCTGTAACAGTGGGTGCCTCTGTCACCGGCCTCATGTAAACATCCCTGCGTTCCCTTGGTGCTGTTTTGTGCTGTTTAAAGGGATGGGGGCAGAATAAGTTGTTAAAAGACGAAGATATTGAAAGCTCCTCTAACAGCTGTGTTATCCACCTGAGATTCTCCAAATGCCAGCCATTAATTACTAGTGTATTGAAAATCAGAGCAGTTACCTGCTTCAAATTATGTTACATCTGTGAGCCAGAGCACCTCCATCATCTTATCATTCCCCAGCCAAACAATTCCTCCTTCCCCGCACTCATTAAAGGCTCAGTACCCAGCTCTGTTTCCCCTCATTTGGACCTGCTATCCATGCAAGGATATTTCTATTCCATGGCCATCTTGCTTTCATATTCTCATAACCACCACAAGCTCACCAGTCCAGCCCTCCATCAACACCAGCCCTACATGTGCACATCTGATGGTGGATCTTGGCCAATACAAGCCATAAACTTCTTTTCCAGCCACAATGTGGGTCCACAGTGGCACGGCAGGATATGTTTTTGGAGTCCCCAATAATGCTGGTTCTAGGTGAGCTGTGTATTCAGAAATGGTGGATTTTATTTCATGACATGCCTGTGCTTATGTATATTTTCATGCCTGCCAGCACTCTGAGATCTAGACATCAAGTCTTGGGGCAGGCTAGATGCAATTTTTCATTCTGCTGACATTAACTGGATGAACAGACCTTCTCAGAAGGGGCAGTGTAGGAAATGCGTATGGAAAAATGACAAAATAAGGACATTTCCAGCTGAATAAAGACAAGTGGCTGAAAACGGTTTTTATAGCTTTGGCTTTCATATGTTTCATTTGGGAATCTAAAACCATTTTGCACAACAGCTAACAAGATACACAACACCTTTCCAAAGAAGATAACTACTCCTGCCTTACAGATGGAGGAACAAAGGTATTGAGGGTATCATTGGAAAATGTGTCCCCCATTTTCAAGTCCCCAGCTTGAGATACATTTAAGCCTGATTCTCAGAAACAATAAATGCCTCCATTTATATTCAATCATTTGGCATTGTTTGTGCCTAGAGCCTCTGAAAATCAGATGCGTTGCCTCCTAACTTGAGTGGTCAAAATAATCAAAGTGATATGGCAAAGATCACAGAGCAATTGCAGGGCTGAACTGGGACAGGGACCCAGTCCCTTCACGGAATGCCCCTTCATGCCATGTCCTATTTCCACTCACTGAGTGTTCTCTGTGGATTCCTGGCCAACATGAAAAGCATGTTCTGCTCACTCAGTTTTCCCCTGCTCTCTCAAACAACTGCATGTTATAGAGGCAATATTAAGCATTTGGGTTATTGACCTGGTTTATTCTGTCATTTTACCTTTTCTTTCTAACCATCAAAAAATTGTCTTCAAGTTTTTGTAATTAAGTTTCTTATTGCAGAACTAGCATGGAAATGCAGTGAGAATCATTTGTATCACCTGTTTTTCCCCTGCTGTTTTGTTGTTTTGTTTTTTTTAGCACACAACAGTTTTGCCCTTTATATTAATCGAGATGAGAACAACACATCATCAGTATCCCAGCAGGAGCTGTGGACTGGCTGCAGTGTGCACCTTCGCTGTTGGCTATATTTTATGGTAAGGGCTGTACATGCTGTGTTTTCATATTGTGTTGGGGGGGTTTGTACTGCTAAATTTGGGCACATATTTCGTTATGGATATAATCACTAACAGATTCACGCTGCATGCCTCGTTTGGTCCAAGACCTGGGCTTTGTCTGGTTTCCCCACATGCTTATATTTTTAGAAAGTATATGCCAAACCTCACACAACAGGAATTTGTTGAACAATCCCATGTAAGCAGTGGTCTTTCCAAGAGTACATTTTTTGACCCTTTTTTCAAGCTAAATGTTTTTCTTGGACCTTAGTTTTATTGCCTAGGGTTTTTGTTCTATCAAATAAAATTGAGAATAGGCAAATGATTTCCTGCATCAGTATTTATGTGGCAACAGAAAAGATAGAACGCTGTCTTTTTTTCTTTTACTGGTTCATAAATTCTTTCTGTAAAATTGATTACAGAATAAGCTAGTAATCCAAACACTGCAGTTTATTTCTAAAAATGCAAAAGTTTGTGAAAAACTAAGCAGCAGTAACCTTTCTTATGCAACATTAAATTCTGTCTTTGGGCAGTTTCTATTGAAGCACCTGACATACGTGACAGAGTTCATTTACTTTGGTCATTCTGACATTTTATTTTTCATTAAACCTTTGTTTTGCTAACAGTGCTTTGGTACCATATATCCTCTATCCCTTCTGCAAACATTTCATGACCTCCTGTTTATTTCTCACATCACAACAACCTTCCCTGAGCTCAGAGGATGTTTTCCAAAACTGTGGATAATATTGCTTTTTCTACCAGTCAAGTGAGATCATACTAACGAGAGAGGAACACAGGCTCAAGGTAGTACTGTCGTACTGCTTCAACTCTGTAACTTCTCCCTTTGGTCTGAAGAGAGAGAAGCTGTTATTCATATACATCAAATCACATCAAGTGATCATAAAACTAAGGTATTCCAGGTGAAGTGGGATGCTGTGTCCCAGGATGCTAGTCATTCTGCCACTAACATTTACAAACATAAATAAAACAAAAATACATATCCATCTTAAACAAGAATAATATTTGCAATTTTAAGACAAGGACAGGCTCAAGTATAAAGGTATGTCATGATTTCTTCAGGAGAAAGGATTTTCTTTTAACTCCTATATGATAATGCATAACTGGTGTTTATTTACCACCTTCCTCTGAAGGTGCCTAGAGACAGGATGGCAGAGTTGTACTTGTGATCTGGCCTAGTATGGCAATGCTTGTGTTTTCATAATCATCTGAGTAGACATGTGGAATAGTGTTCAGTAGAAATAGAAAATTGAAACAGTCTAGTTCTGCAAGCAAAGTAAAACCAGAGATGTCCTAAAATCTTTTAAGAAGCTGTTACATTATCAGTGTTATATGCCTTGATCCTGCCTACTGCAGTGCATCTACATCTTACAGCCCTAAGCACAATGTAAAAGGAAATTGCAGGACAAAAAAAGCAGAGGGAAAAGATTCAGCATTAAGAAATTAACTGCTAAGCAGATACCCAGTTATAGGCTACTGTCATCTCCCTTTGCTTTCCCTGCTCTCAAGTGACTCACCTTCTTCCAAGTTGTGATTCCTCAGAAAATGGTGTTAGACAATGGCTTAATCTACCTAACGGTCGTCCTGATAAAATCACAGATCACAGAATCACAGAACTGTAGAGGCTGGAAGGGACCTCAGGAGATCATCTAGTCCAACCCCCTGCAGAAGCATGTTCCCTGCAGCAGGTCACACAGAAAGGCATCCAGGTGAGTCTTGAATACCTCCAGAGAAGGAGACTCCACAGTCTCTCTGGGCAGCCTGCTCCAGTGCCCCGATACCCTCACAGTAAAGAAGTTTTTTCTTAGATTTGCACGGAACCTTCTGTGTTCCAGTTTTTGCCCATTGTCCCTCATCCTGTTGCTGGGCACCACTGAAAAGAGCCCGGCCTCATCCATTCGGCTCCCGCATATCAGACATTGATATGCATTGGTTAGATCCCCTCTTAAACTCCTCTTCTCCGGGCTGAAGAACACCAATTCTCTCAGCCTTTCCTCATACAGATGTTCCAGACCCCTCATCATCTCTGTGGCCCTGCACTGTACTCTCTCCAGAAGATCCCTGTCTTTCCTGTGCTGAGGAGCCCAGAACTGCACACAGTATTCCACATGGGGCCTCACCAGGGCAGAGCAGAGGGGGAGGATCACCTTCCGCCACCTGCTGGCCACGCTCTTTTTAATGCACCCCAGGATCCCATTGGCCTTCTTGGCCACAAGGGCACACTGCTGGCTCATGGCCAACCTGTTGCCCACCAGGACACCCAGGTCCTTCTCCTCAGAGCTCCTTTCCAGCAGGTCAGCCCCCAGCCTGTATAGGTGCATGCGGTTGTTCCTCCCCAGGTGCAGGACTCCACACTTGCCCTTTTTGAACCTCATCAGGTCCCTCTGTGCCCAGCGCTCCAGCCTGTCCAGGTCTTGCTGAATGGCAGCACAGCCTTCTGGGGTGTCAGCCGCTCCTCCCAGCTTTGTATCATCAGCCAACTTGCTGAGGGTGGATTCTGCCCATACATGAAAGGAGTGAAGACCAGAGGGAGACACAGGCTGCACTATGCCATCATCTGCAAGTTCTGCATCTTCAACCCGCAGCTGTTATTGAAGCCTCTATCTGAGATTTGGCTGAGACTGCAGGCTAAATCCTGGTTCAGTGGTGCCAACACAGTGTACCTGATGTTCACAGGCTGGGGAAACCTACCAGAAAGTACAAGTATATTTTTTTCCATCCATCTCAGAGCGTGCCTACCTTTCACATCTAGCATTCACTATTTTCCTACTGCTAGGTAACCGCATAGAAGTAATGATCATAATCATTTAGAGAGTTTGTAATTACATAATTAGGATTTGCTGCCCTTGTATGCTTTAGACCCCTCAAGGTTAGCACAGTGCATTAAAATGAGATGACACCTGCAAATGACCTAGTTACATGCAGCCTTTTGGAACTTCCTTCCTTTGTAGCTTTGGTTGTCCTTGGATCCCCTGCTGGTGCATAGTTCTTGGTTTATATTTTTTTACCTTAGAGCTAGAGATCTGCTTCTTGAGCATTTGTCCTTCTCACTATGCCATTTTTCCCTCACAGAACTGTTTTCACTGAAACTCTTTCATTATAAAATGGAAAAAGTTGCTGATCAGATGTTCTCTGTTTTACCCCTGAATTTTGAACTTTCCCCCACCACAGCTAAAACCTTCTTCTGTTCTGCATGACTTATGTATCAAGTCTCATTTTGTACTGCGAAGGACCATACAAGAGAATATCGTTTAGGTTTGATTCTGTTGATGCATTTTTTTTCAGCTCTAGGTAGAGAAGAGCTTCTGGTTTGTTTCATGGGTGGCTGAATCTTTCATGCATCAAAAGGATGGTGGAATATGGACCTTTTATTAGATATATTTGATAAATGAGAAAACAGGCAAACAATTCTGAATAGAATCATGAAAGTGAGAAGAAAAAATGTAAATAACTTGATATCACCTATTGCCTGAGCATTATTCAGAGACAAGTTATTTGACAATCATCCATTTTTGAAGCGTAAAATCTTTTTCTATCCTTTTTTGTTGGTGGTGGTTCTTTGACATTCTCTCCCTTCAGTCAGGAGAGCCTTTGGGTAGGCAGACTTCACTCATGCACTGCCTGCATCGCTCTTTAGGAACTGTGCCCAGGCATAGCATTCACAGACCTGCATTGCCTATTGCACGCCATACATGGACTTTCAGGATCAAGGCCATGGGATAAGATGGGAAAGGCCGATTGGCTTTATTTAGCGTGGCTTGAAAAGGTCACAACTTGTATCGAATTGTTAAATCTAGACTGTGCTAAGAAAACCTAAGAGCTTGCCAGTACTACCAGAACACACTGTCAATGAGTGTATGGAGTCGATTGTCAAGGAACAGAAAAGAGCCAGAAATGTGTTGCTCCCTGTAGTAAGAATGACCTCATGGCAACTAATATCAGAGCCTAATATGTCCCTAAAATTAACTGAGACAAATACATTTGTTTAAAATTGCTTTCTTGGTCCCTCTGTTTTTGAGTGCTGGAGGATGCCAAATAAACAGACCCTAAGAATCTGACTCCACTGCTCTAATTATGATGGGCTACGTGTTTGGGAGCAAAAGGCTTGATCTGCTCTCATGTTGCTATCTCAAATGCACTAGGAGTTGTCTCCACATGTGCCAAGCTTGGGCCTGATTCATTCTTTGATAAATCCATTGAAATATCTCAGATACATTTAAACTTTCTTTTTCATTTGAAAAGAAAGTTTATGTGATGTTAGGAGAGTTCTGCAGATTTGCTGAGGGAAAGCATTTAGATGGGATAGTTTGCTGAATCCTTCTTGAATGAATTTAAGAATGCAATGTACACTCTGAGAACTTGGAATGAATTTGAGATAGCTGCTGTCAGCTTTACTGTAGGATTTCCACTAGTGGTTCACCATAGAATGAGGGGAAAATCAGAAAGCGCAGAAGTTGTGAAAAAGATAGGAATGCAGACTGCTGGGACAAACCTTGAAATTCAGAACAGAAGGGTGAAGAGCATGGAAGTGATTGATACGGAGTAGGAGACCCAGCATGTGTCTCTTACTCAGGGTGTATTGTGTGTCTGTGTGTCAGAAGGGGGCCATACCTGCTTTTGGAAGGGAGTGCTGGGGAGAGAAAGTCAGTAGAGATCAGAGGAATCGATGGTTGGGGAAGACCAAGTGAAAAATCCTTGAGGCAAGTGAAAGAGTTAAGAGAGAACATGGATAAGGAAATGTGCAGCTAACAGGTCAGCGGCTTGAAAGTTGAAATCATGCAAATAAGTGGAAAAAGCTGGGAGGGGAAGAAGGAGACAGGCTTTGAAATCAGAGTGAAAAGCTGATGGTGGGTGATAGATGAGACAATGCAGAGGAGGAAAAAAGAGTTGGAGCCAGGACTACTCAGAACAGGAAAGAGTAGGAAGTAGAAGCAGCAGAAATAGGCCAGGAGAAGATTATCATCCCCTGTACCTGACCCAGAAGAAGGATGGGAGTGCTTTCAGCAAGAGAAGTCTGCATGGATCCTCAGCCTGGTGGGTCTGATGTAGCCATTATGGACTGCTACATTCTGGCTCCCCTCCACCTCCACATCCTCAAGCATTTCAGTCAAAGCAACAGTACAATCACAGATGACATGCATAGATAATACATTCTCACTTGCTTGTGCAGCTCCTTAAAATATAGCTCAAGAAAGCATAGCAACCATTACTATATTTAAAATTAAATATTATTTATCAGAACAGACAACTTCCAAATCTGCAGAGTTTCTGTCATTCTAGCTACCTGCACATAAACACAAATTTCTGCTTATCTTTGTCCATCCCAGAGGATGCTAGCACTGTGTCGTGATAGTTAAGTTTTGCATGACATTTCCGCGTGACTATATAAGCCATTCCATGCCAATAGCACATTGTATTCTTTACAACGTTCAGGTTGGTAAAGAATCCAGCATAAGACATTGGAAAGGGGGGAGGTTATTGCTTTTATTTCCTGACTGTTTATTGAATTTATTTATAAGTATTTTAAATTTTTAAACAGCATACATTCCTACTGTAGGTGGCTTACACCTGTTTGGCTGACATTACAAAAAGCCAGCATCTTAAGATGGCTGAGAATTTAAGAATTCTGATTCGATGCAGAATAAGCTGTCC
>VXAV01011288.1:507696-553228 GCA_013399715.1 Alectura lathami | reverse complement strand
AAAAAAAAGTCATGAGGGTTGACGAAAAAGTCCCTCACGTCACTTCAGTCAGTATTAGAAACCAAAAGTAGAACAGATTTAGTGTGGGTCATTGTGCTCCAGACTCTGAAAGCACAGGGCTGGTCCCTAGTCTGTACCCACAAATGATTTGTTCATTTGGGTTTTGAATGACTCAGCTGCTCTAAGCCCGTCAGTCACCTCCTCTGGGAGACATTCTACAGTTTAATAGTTCTGGATAAAGTTCTCCCTTTCTGTGGAAAAGGAGAGTGATGCTGGGAAAGATCAGGAAATAAAAGTGTAGAAAATGACCGTGTTTTGTCATTTGGTAAATTGCAGCCACAACAGGAAGTAGCTTGGGATCTGTCTGGGGCTAAAGAATCAGATTTCTGATGTGCCAGTCATTGGAAACCTGAATGGCACAGAAGATGTAGGAAAGGATATGTGTCTGCACTGCTGCAGGAAGTACCCGCAACAGCATCATCATGTATCAAGGTTGGGACAGTTGCCAATGTCAGATGCTTCAGGAGAAGATTGAACAGGCCATTTTGGAATAAACAGCCCATAGGGGAAGCTTTCTTCCAAAACCCGTGTCAAAAACGGATGCTTGGATCTGTCTTGGTGGTTTCTACACTGTGTACACTTTGAACTGCACAACTGTACACATTCAGAAGCTTGCTGGAGTTGCAAGGTGCTGCCCATAGCGGAGGAGCGAATTAAACAGACACGAGGTCCTTCCAAACTTGTATTCCAGGGTTTTTTAGAATATCTTGATCTCAGTGATATGTCACTGCAAGATAGAGAAGATCATTAATTAGGCATCATACAGAAAGATATTTCCTTTGTTAGATTTGAATGTCATGCCTCTTAGTTCTGCTGTAGTGCTCCTTCTGCTAGGAGGAAGAGCATGTGGCGCTCTCCAGCCATTCTTTGGCATGTGTTGTTATTCTGTCGTCTCATTCATTGCTCTTGAAAAGTTCTACCACTCCTCATCTAATATGTCCTGTTTCCAGACCTCATGGTACTGATTGTTGTCTGTCTGCAGATTTAGCTGCAGGACTCAACTTGGGCAGCAAACGAGTGCAGACTCAGATTTCAGACCACAAAGTGCCAGCGAGCTGTGGTGCCTGGGCATGCACATTCAGAGTTGTTTAGCTGGCAGCCATGTAGCCATCATGAGGGACCCACTGCTTTCTGCAACATGGCTCCTGCTGCAAAATCTTTTATTTGCCTTGGTCATCTACCCTGATACCACCTACTGAGCTTGCCTGTACCAGGACTGGGTCTGCACATCCTGTTAGAATAGTTGCATTGCTCCAAGTGATGCGTAAGCCACAAGGTTCCCACAGTTGTTTGAAGTAGTTGCTTTTCTTCATTGGCAAAAGGTCTGCAGCCAAAGAATAAATGTACACCTGTCTTCCCTGCGTGGTTTTCATTTCCTCAGACAGACTTAGTGTTGGAAAAATGGCAGACAGGATGACTCCTTGCTTTGATAGGTGAGATACACAATATCCGCTGAACACTAGAAGTGAAAAACAGCTACAAAGTCAAGGTTTTGACAGATTTTTTTAAAAGAAGCAATAGTATGTGTTTCCAAATATCTTTTTCTCTTTCCTACACCAGCTGGTTGAAAATTTCTAAAAATCACCACTTTTTAAACAAACATTTTAATTTGGATACAACGTGGAAATATCTCTACTCCTTTTTTGCTTACCAGTTCTAACAAATGTCAAAGTGAGCTATACGACCTGCAGTGCAGTCCTCTTTGACAACACACTGCTGCCTCTACACACACTGCCACAGAACCAAAGCACAAGGAGCTTCAAAGTTCATTTTATCTTCTCAAAAGTGGTCAGTCCAATGTCAGACTAAACTTTTTTCCTGGGAACATTTTTGCCTAAACAACCCATTTTTCATATCTGTTCAGTAACAGGTCTTAAATTGGATCTAGATTTGCACTCCTAAGTAAATTTAATGCATGCTCCCCTGTGCTTATCTAATAAAGAGGTTGGACAGGAATAATGGCTACTAGAATTGTGACATGGAAGGCATTCATTAGCAGTAGGAATCAGCAGTCTTGTACGGAGGCTTTCTGCCCACGGTGGATCGGCTCCGTGTCATGTGGCGCTGAGCTCACGCGGGAGGGAGCCCGCTCTCAATGGCCCTCAGGTGGGGTTTCCATGGCAGCAGTCAGCCTCTGGCTGCTCCCCTCTGGGGTGCAGGCCGCACAGCCCGCGTGCCACCCCTCCGCAGAGACAAGGCCGCCATCGCTCTGCCCACATGCAGTGCTCGCTGTAAGGAGGGTCGGGCGGGTTGATGGGGTGAGGCTGTGACAGTCGTCGCCTTGGTGGCATTTGGTGCCCCCTGTTCTCGGAGCATGAGTTCCTGCATTGCGGCTGCACCAGGAGCAGGCGTACAGCAGCTGTGTTGGGCACAGAGCAGCATCACCAAACAGGGCTACCCTTCTGGGCAGCAAAGAACAGGGTTCATAAAATGTACTCAAAAACTGTGAGCTAACCAGATGCAGCTGACATTCAGGAGCTCATCAGTGATTCATTGGTCAGATTTAGAAAATATTTATTCTTTCTAACATAGTGTGTTCTAGTAAATGTCACTTCTGCTTAGTTCATGAACTTGGTTATGTAGGTGCCATTTAGAAGGTCCCTTGAAAAGTCCCTCTGTAAAGGTGCTTTATGCTGCCGGGCAGTCTCATCATGCCAGATGAGACATTAGCTTTTTTTCAAGCTTTTTCCTTGGAACTTGTTTTTCACGAAATGATCAAAAACCAAAAGTGAACTGAAAATGGACTGAAGAATGGTGGGCAATAATACATACTCACTGCTAAGCCAGCCTGGGAGTAGAAGACATCCCGCAACGTTCTAACAGCTATCTCATCCTTTTATTTGAGCAAGTGGAGCATGGTATTGCCTGCTACCATGGATTACACAGTAACCCTTGCTGTGTTCACAGATACCTTTATATTGTCACTTTAATTCTGGCACAGAACAACATAATGGAAAGTTACTGTAAAATGCAGAGATCATTTTGCATATGTGAACTCCTCAGGAGGAAGTGTTTTGAATCTGCTTTTAGACCATGCAGATTAATTTACCAACACAAGTAAATTCCTGCACTGAGTGTGCCACTGCTAAGGATTTGGCTGTAGTAAAAGATTCTCTAAGGAGCAGGGAAGCTATGACAGCCACAAATATTTCCAGAGTGAGGGAGAATCATTAAGCAGGGATTCTATATTCTCTGTGTGACCATGTCAGATCTCTGTGCAGCAACCATCCTTCCACAGGGTACAGGTGTCAGTGCAGTCACACACAGAGAAACCACGTACCTGGAGTGCTTCTTCAGACTGCGTCGCAATAGAGCTGACACACTGTCTCTTGGCTTAGTGTGCCAATGATCTTCACTGTACATGAATGTTAAAAGTGACTGTGACACCAGCAAGTCCTTTTCCTTTAGTGAGTGTAGAGCTGGCTAGAATTTCACTGATGAAATTTTCTTCTTTTTAAAAAAAGAAAAAAAAAAAAGTTTGTCCCGCGTAGAGAAAAATCATTAGATCCCAAATGATATCAGGTAGCTGAAAGAAAAAGGGGAGCAATCTAAAACACAGTTGCTGAAGAATTTTTTTTTTTTTTTTTTTTTTTTAAGAGAAGCTGAGCGGCAAGTTTGTGGCAAACCCAGAAACTGAGCCACTTGTTGGGTGTTGCAAGGAATGCAGCAAATGTGCAAATGTTTACAAAATGAAAGAAAGACACTCCTGAAAGCGGAGAGTCAGGCTTTGTAGGAGAGCCTCAGGAGCACTGAATACCCTTTGGAAAAAGAACTTGCTTGAAATTGTGGGAGTATTGCTGTTTCCATGCTGATGTACCAAACAGGAGTGTATATTCTTTGTAAATATAAATACAGCAAGGAAATGCCTGCCAACATCAGAACCTGAAAATTGGACAACTGCTCATATTAAATTTTAAACCAAGCTGTAACAATACAGGAAATCAGTCTTTGTTCCATTATTTTTGATGTCTGTTCTGGAAGGATATAATCTGGGTACTGCAAGAAGCTGCATTTAGTTGCGACTCACTGTGCTGTCATATTATTGGTTTTTAGATTACTGTAACTAAGGCAAGCTACGTTTGAAAAACAGGGCTGCAAGAGTCAGTACTTGGTGTTTTTTTCTGTTTCAGGGTGTGCTGGATTCACCACGTTACGGGAGTGTGGGTGTACCCACTTCTTGAGCACCTTAGCCCAGGTGTCAAAATAATCTTTTTCGCAGCTGTTACTGTAATAATTAACATTTTCTACTTGGTGGGAGAGGTCCTGAACAACTACATCTGGGATACCCAAAAATGTGAGTATTGTTTTGGAAATATTCACGCTTGAAATACTCTGTCAGGACTTGAATATGCTCCGCTGAAAGTCAGGAAGATTTTTAGCAGCCTAAAGTGAAGGAGAACGACAGAAGTTCCACTGAAACTTTTTGCTTGCTTGCTCTTAAAAGCAGTCAAATAAATGGAATGGCTGCTGGAGAGCACAATGAGCTATGAATATGTATTCTTTTTCATAAATTTAAGAGCTATTAGCAATTACCTGAAAGGTTTACAACCCACTTAGTTTACAACCCACTTATTAGCTGATGAACCCATTAAATGCCTCTAGAATAAAGTATCATTTTGTAGGAATGCTGTTAATACTAAGTTTTGACTTAGAAATAATTAAAAAAAAAATTATTCTCAGATATAAGGTGTTTTCTGCTTGAAAGTTTACTCAAGGAAAATTAATATGTTCACATCAGTCAAATAATAGGAATGAAAGATCACCTTAGGGCAGGGTAAACATAGCTCTGTAGACTCTACATTCATCTACCAAGCCTAGCCAGCCATTGCTGAGTAAAGTAAAAAGGAAAATATGTCAAACAAGATTAAAAGTAGGTTTCTTTAATCTATGAAAGATGTTTTCATTTGTCAAAATGCCCGAAATAAGCAAGCAACACTCATAATCTCTGCAGGAGCAAATCACAAATGGAGTGAAACCCTTGCTCTGTGGGAACTGTGTCATTACATTCGCTGGGCCCGAAATGGATTGTGACCGTATGGACAGCCCGCATCCCCTTCTGGGAAACGTAGCGTGCACCAGTTGGTACACCACGAATTCACATGGTAGCTTACTGCCCACACAGATCTCTTTTAATGAGTCCTCTAGTACCAGTGGAGCCTGATTCTGGGAGCTCAAATAGTTTTACTTGCCATTTGCTCATGTTAGCACCCAGAGGCAAAGTGTCTTGGTTTTACCCTAAAACTAGTGATCATTGGTCACAGTGTTCAAGTGTGGTTTTGAGTGCTGAGTTTGATGTCATGTTCAAACCTGTTTTTCTTATTGATATTAATTTGGGAAAGAAGTTTGTAAAAAATGCAGCCCTGGTGAATATTTTCACTTCACCTAAGTCCTCTCTGAAGCATAGAAACGTGAAGAATCACGTGTCCTTGCAAAGTCCACAAATAAGTAAATGCTGGAAAATCTCCCTCATTATTCCACAGTATGCATACAAGATCTCTGGTTCTTGTGGCCCTGCTCCCCAGAGAAGCTGAGGTTAATCAGGTAGTTCTGCCAGCAGGTTCACCATGGCCCTATTGTCTTCTCTTTGATTTCCTTGATTTGGTTGAAGAACATTGACCCAGACTCCTCCATGACTCAAGAACTGGCAAACCAGAAAATGCCATGAGTCACCTGCTGATGTGCTGTGCTTGAAGCACTTCGCATCAACCAAACCTGACGTGTGTGACAGGCATGCCACAAACAGTGGAATTTAAAATAATGCCAATCTGTCACCATGCAAGGTTTGGGAAAACATTATTTGAAAACTGTACATTTGAAAGGGGCTTTTGAATAGTAAGCTTTCAAATTAAAGCAGTCTGCCGTGAGATTTCTTGTGGGGAAAGGGGTTGTTTTGAGCTTGGAGGGTTTTTTTTTTTCTTTTCCTGTGGAGATGCATTAAATAAAACCTCACTACTGACAAAATGATTTGCAGTTAGGTTTTTGCAGGTTGAACCACAAACATGGTAGGCAAGAAAAAGTTTGCCCTTCCTACAAGCCAGTGTCTGTCCACAGTTTTGAGGGTATCTGCATTCCTGCCAGACTATTTGATGCATCTGCAGTAAAGCAATTCAGAAGGAGAGAGGCTCTTTTTAAAAGGCAAATAAAACAGCTCGTTTAGAACTATTGGAAAAGTTCCTTACACCAGAAGGCAGAAGGCTCAAGGCTGGCTCTGGAGCAGCCTCATGAACCCACTGTAATCTTTTGGACCCAGGCTTTTGTTTTGATTGTTCAGCCTCTGACTGTGGCTCTGCACCATTCTGCCAGCGACACCCAGGGCCGTTGTCCTCGCGCTGTGGCAGTGGCAGCCCCACTTGTTTCCCTGTTGCTCCTTTCAACAACGGCAGCTCTGCAGTTGTGCATTCTGACTGCACATGGCTCTTACTGCTTCCCAGCCTGGAATTAATTAGCAGTGCTTTTACAGGGTCTTTTGGTGTAACTGCCATCCGTGCATAGATTGCATTAGCAGGTGATCTTACTTCTGACTGGATTTTCCTCTCAACATTCTCAAAAATTATTTCTTTTTTGCCTCCAGTCCTCAGAGGTCCTTCTTTTCCAACAAGCAGCAGGCCTGAAAGCCTCCAAAAGAAATATTTTTATTTGAGATGTTTGGCAGAGGGGGCTTAGTCAGAAGAACAATACTTTTGTCAGATACCAATAGTAATTCATTGTCCAGGAACAGGCATATGAAATAGCTGAACGTTTTCATTGCCAGAAAAAACACAGTCTGCTGCCCGGCCCAGACACTGCTCAGCATAGACAAGAGAAAAGTCCTGCAGCAAGGATCCACTCTTTAAGGAGCCCTGCACTCAGCTCAGCCCTCCTGATAGTACTGAAAAGCATGGCCCTTACGAGAAGAGAGAGGTGCCCTATCAACACCAATTGATTCTTCATTCTTGCACACTCAGCAAAGGGAGGTGTGCTTGCAAATTTTTGAAAATCCAACACTGAAATTGGAGAGAGGGGCAACGTTACTGAATTCTGAAACACAATTTTAAAAACTTGTATTCAAATACAGTCAGCTGCTTAGCTTCAGCTATAATACCATCCACTTCAATTTGCCTGTGGGTAAGCAGAGGAGTCAAGGGAACTAAGTGTTCCCAGTCCCCTGCAGCAGTCAAAGGCTGAGCGTGCGGCAGGGGGTTAGGCTGCTTTGAAAGCGGTCGGGAGGGGGGGAGGGCTGTGGGGTTCATTACTGGACAACCACTGCCATCAGGTGTGCAGATGCTCTTTTCATTCACAGCAGGTGAGGTAACACATGCGAGAGCGCGTGAGCAAGTAGGGGAGAAACAACGGCAATAAAGGGAAAAGAAAGATTAATGCATTAAAAGAAACCTCTCTAAATAAACTTCGGCTTTATTCAGACAGATTTTTAAAAGCTGTTCTCCGTATGTTTTCAGGTATTGAAGAAGAAAAAGAAAAGCCAAAATTGGAATGAACAATAGATGCAACATGGAGACTTGTTCATGGCTCCATGGAAGATTTCTCATCCCCAACAGAGGTTGGCACGGAGAGGAATCTTTTGGAAATAAGGCAGTTTAATGGGCCCTCTGCGCAGTGCAAGGATATTTTGGGGGTTTATATGGAGGGAAAATGGTTTTAGCTAAGAATAGTCATTATGTTTAAATCTTCATTCCTATTTCTCCATGCTTGCATGTGACATACACATATAAGATGTATACTTATCTCCATGGCACTCCCAACATGCGTTTCTTGCATCAAGTAAGTCATTAAATCATTAAGTCATTAAAGCTTCCCACTTCTACCAAGAAGAATGAGTCCATTCTTTGTGTTGTTTGAGAAAAGCTTAACCAGATAGGACTGTTATGGGAAAACAAAACAATCCTATATATTTGGAAGTATAGTGTAAAAATATATTTAAATTTAATTGCATGAATGTATCGGGAGAAGAATTCAATCTGACTGAAACATTAATGTAAGATTATGTAACAGTTGCCTTAAATCAGTGATGTTAACAATTTAATCAATCCAGTAGAATTTTATTTGCAATCTTAGACTATCTGAAACTGATGCAACTTGTCTTAAATATACCTAAATAAAGATCAAGTTATCCCCAGGTTTCTGTTTCTTCATGCTGATTCATGAAATTCTAGATGGATTGATGGCATTCGAATGAGTATTTTCAGGGTTTCTGGTGTCCACTGTAGATGATATTATTTCTGCATGAGGATTCTTCTTCTCATTTTCCGAGTCCAAGACCCAGTCCTGCATTTTCAAGTTGTAAGTTCTCGGTTAATGGGCTGAGCCATTAGTGTTGTACCACCAGAGAGCATTTAAGCCTTACATCAGGAAGGCATGTAAGCAAACGTTTAAAGTTAAGCATATGCCTGCTTGTATTAGGAACTCAGTCCCAAAATATTAGAGATGGTCTGAAGTTGACAGAACTCTGTTTAATTACCAGATAATCAAAAATGAACTTTACTGGGCAGAAAAATTGTGTAGAATTAAAATAAATAAAGTCAATGATTTTCATCAAGAAATTACTTTACAAAAAATAACTTAAAGGTCCAAATGTCCTGATGTTCATATCACACACGTATTCATTAGTGTATTTAGTGTATTTATTTTAGCACATACAGAGTGCTTTAACAGTCTATAATGTTAATGTGTGATTTTTATTACAGGGATTCCTGAAGAGTTGTAATATAACTTAACCATGCTCCTGCTCTGGAACAGTCCTGGGGGTAACTGATCTCATGCAAATCATGGCATGTCTCCCCATTACTTTTAAAATCCACCACTGTTTCTGTACACACGCTATCATAGAAACAGTGTAGTCGTTCAACAATGTGATTTTTCAGTTTGCGTCCTTCAAAAATGAGGCTTCTGTGATTACGTTGCCTTTGTGACTGTCCTCTCAGTAATTCTAACTTGTTGGTCAGAGCTGCAGATTCGAAGCCAGGCAAGTTACTAGAAAGTTCCTGGAAATGTGTGGCCAGTTTAAGGAGAAGGAGCTCACAGGAGAAGGTCCCAGAGAAGGAGAGGGCAGAACACATAAAAACAGCAAAATTTCTAGCTCAAGACTGTTTCATGAGTAGTGATGTCCAGCTGCTCTGGGTGAAATGATGTTAAAAGTCCTGAGAGGTAAGTGTTCCATCTTTCAAGTTAAAACGTCACTTCTACCAGCTTCATCAAACAGAGAAAATCAGAGTGAACGCTCCTGTAGTTGGCCCTTCCCAGCCAAGACATTATGACAAATGAAGTCTTTAACGAGCACCCTACAGAAGGAGGCAGTCCTTCTGCAGTCACGGCAGTCAGTCAAGTCTCGGTGCATCCTGCATTTGTCTGTTGCTTATCATTGCATGATCAGGTCACCTCTGCCAGAGGTCCTGCGGTGCTAGCACAGCTGGCAGCCATGGAGCAATAAGGTATTCTGGAGAGCAAAAGGTAGGGGCACACAGAGCTGCATCGAGCCCAGCAATGTGTGTTGGTGCCACTGGAGCCCTGGTGCTGCTGGGTGTCTGCAGAGAGCGCGTGAGGCTGAGCAGGGGACTTGCTGCTGCGGGAAGGCGTTGGACCCGGGCTGGCTGCGTTCATTTGTGCATCACTGTGGCTGAGCTGAGAGCTCCCCTCAGGGTGTGGGGGATGCAAAACCCTAAAGCATGTCCGGACAAGACCAGCACTGCCGTACTGCTAGTGAACCCTGCTGGACAAACGCTGACCAAACAGAGCCCTGGAGATGGTCAGCACTCCCAAAACTGGGAGGGCACCGCAAAGAAATCTGCACCAGCTCTGCATGGCACTGGTTTGGTTCTACTCAGCTTGTTCACCCGGGCTCCACGCCAGATAAAACCAGGTACACTGCTTGCGCACTCCAACTGAATTAGCTGCAGCCATGTGGCCTTGTATTAGGGTTATTATGCTCTGCTGGACCTGAGCTGAGTTGGCACACATGCACAGTAATTCTGCAACATGGTTGCTGTATCTGCAGACAACTGGGCTTGATTGCAGTAGGTGGTTGTTAGTGGACAAAGAGAAGAAAACATGGACTCAGTCATGTTTCAGTGAGCTGTGAGCTTTTTAATTCCACAGGGATTGTTTCCTTCACTGAATTCAAGGTTCATTCTGGTGGAAAGGTGTTGGGTAAAATAAGAAATTATAAAATGCCACACAGCTACACACATTCTGCTGGAGCACACTGTGACTGTCTCTGCTGTGTTTAATGCTCCACTGAATGGCTGAGACCTCAAACGGGCTGTCGATGGTAAGATTCCTCTTGCTCAGTAAGTTTTGCACCTGCTCAGGCTGAGTTTTTCATCTGATAGCATGTCACTTCAAGCGGTGTTGGAAATGTATTAACGATATAAAAAGAACAGAAACATCAGAGGCTAAAATGGCATAGCTGCATCCATAGATAGGTGTCCAAGAGAACAAAGAGGTACTGCACAGGGATACTCAAAATTGTCTTCCCTTGTACCTCTGAATTTGTGAAATTCAGCACCTCAGAAAAACAGATTGCCAAGCTTAGGTCTCAGTTATGGGCTTAAACCCCTGAGGTTGGCAGTATTTGCCAGAGGCAACATATGTGACACAAAATGTGAAAGGTTTCATCTGGCTTGAGGAAATTTATAGTATTTGAAGAAGATCCAAACTCAATTTGTCTTCTCAGGTCTCAGAAAGTTCTCCACCTCCTATGAGCTTTGAATCATAGTATTTAAAGTAAAAAAAAAAAAAAAAAAAAAAAAAAAATTAGAGCACTAAATCCAACTTATGATGCATGAACAATGATATAAATAACTTAGGGGCCTGTGTACCCAGAGTGCTCTTCTAGAATGTGTTCATTCCCTTTAGAATTACACAATCCATCATGCTAAAGGAAGATGATGGATGAATGATGAGTAAAGTAAAAGTCACTTGTAAGCTTGCCAAATTTCAGCCATCTTGGCTGAAGTTGTCCCTGAAAGGTATTTCTCTTGGGGGAACTATTTTTTTTTTTTTTTGGTGGAAAACTTTTGTCAGAACAAGTCATCTATTTCCAAGTGAAAGTCTATGAAAAACATATATTTTTTCTATGTCTAGAAAACTTTTCTCTACTTCTGCTGTGGAACTGATTATTTGGAAGAAGAATAGCATTAATGTTAGTAACACTTTCTACTTCATGGGGCAAATCTACTTGTCTTTGTCCAAGTTTTAGAAAAAACATCCCTCTAACGCGCAGGTAATTCTCCAGAGTGCTTATCAGCTTTGGAAATGGTCTGATAATCTTCTGGCTGAACAGGATTTGCTGTGCGGTTGATGATGTGTTGACTTTCTCCAGGCTATGCAGAGTTTGACCTCCAAGATGCGCACAAAAACGGGGACCCCAACCTTGGTTCCCATGTGTTGTCAGTACGTCCCCAAAGCTGAGGCAAATAAAGCTGAGAGCAAATATGACGGAAACAAGGCTTTGAGAAAAACTTGAGCAATGAGAGTAGGTTGTAGACAAATAAGCTAAATGGAAAGACTTCTAGCCTTTCCCTTGAGAACTGCAGTAAAATTAAATTATTAATATTTGTTAAGTATGTCATGGCTGTAACGATAAACCACATAGAAAATTCTGTGAAGGAATCATTAGTTTTGTTGTCAGAGGAGGTTATAGCGTGCAGTAAATAAGGCAGGCTGCCACACCTTGAACCACAAGGAAAAAACAAAATATGGTTTCATCATTCAGTGAGCACCATCCATCATGTGTTCTGAATGAGGCAGAGGAAAAAATACAGTGTGATCATCTAATTAAAGGCAATATCATAATTCATACTCACAAGGGGCCAAATTAAGGTTGAACAGACGGCCTTAATTTTGACATTACCTCACTCTTGAATGCCTGACTTTGCAATCTGAATAATATTCTCTTGTGTTAGTATAAAACATGAAAAAAGGAGAGATTTTTTTAAAGCTGGTTAGAATGGCTTGCCACAGGGTTGCCATAAATTTCAGTATGACTAGAGGGCATATTTGGTGTTACGCAGCTCATCCTCACTTTGTGCATGTATTTGACTACCCCAAAATACATATGCACAGCTCTCAGACCATTCTGTTACAAAGAGATTGCAATAATTTGTTAGTTCTTGCCACAATTTCAGAATCAAATTTAGTCTGTGATTTGGCTTTTGTGTGATAAAACCCTATTTTGCTTTCCTTCTATAGCAACTGGTGCCTTATTTTAAAGGGAACTGACAAATATTTTCCCCAATGTTATGTTGGTTCTTTGCTTCTCTACCCGCATCAAGAACTATTTCCTGGCAATTGTTTTTTCTTCACCTTTTATCTTCTGTAAAGGCTGGCCAGTCTGCAGGGCTCTGATACACACTTGGGTAGCCTTTGAAGACTCTGATACCATTGGACTGAACACTGAAAGGTTTTGTAATATAAAACTTGAGTTAAAGTATAGTCCTGAAGAGACCATCAGCCTGAGGTTAACATCACTGAGGTAGGTTTGGTGTTCCCGCCCGGGGAATAAGGGAGCAAGCAGTGGGAGATGTGTAGGTGGTCACCTCTAAATGCAGCCTTGGAGGAGTTCTGCTACTAATGCCATCCTTTAATGCTCCTGTCCTTAATGTGAATGGGGGCAAGTGGAGGTGACAGGTATTTTCCATCATCAGCAGCAAAGGAAATACAATCAAATTGTGATGCATACTAGTAGAACAAGTCATATCCACTAGGGTATCCCAGCTGCTGTGCGCTGCTCCTGGGGTGCAATGCTTCACATGCTGCTTTAGCCAACCGCTTAAACTGGGGTCACGTGTTGCAGCGAAACCTGGGAGTTTTGTTATAAATTTGGGCCATTATATTTGACCCAAGATGTTTGTAGGTGTTGTAAAAGAACAAATGTCTTCAATGTGTCTGATTGCAGTGTTAAAGCTGGGGTTTGCACATATAGCTCCGACTGTTTCCAAAGTCCCAGGAAATATAAGCATTTGCAGGTTTGACTGGTTAATTTCAGCAGAGGTGATGATCTCTCTTTTTTTCAGGCAAGAGGAGCAAAGGGGGAATGAAATTAGTCTGGGAAGTAAACAGATTTAGCTGTTGACATCTGTTTAGAAAAGCACTTAAGCACATGCTGAATTCAAAGCATACGCACAGGTGCTCTTCAGCACAGAGGCTCTGCTGAATGAGGGTACAAGCGGACCTGCAGGTGGGGCGCTTTCTGTAGTGCTTCCAATGACGTAATGAAATGAAAGAGCTTTTTGTGTTTAGAATGGAAATAGGTCTTCTGAGCACAGTGACTTCCTTTTACTTGTATTATTAAGAACTCTAAGAGCAGAACTGTCCAATTTGCAGACCATGAACAGCAAATATATTTAACGTATATTCTTGAAAATAAGCAATTTTATTTTTATCTAAAATGCACTCTGTTCTGTTCAAGTAACAGATGGAAATCAATGGATTTTAATGTAACCCAGAAGAGCAAGTTGTAGTCTTGCTCCCTTAAGTGCCCTTTTCTTGTTCAGACCACAGCTGTAGAAGGGTTTGAACCTCAACACAATAAATGCCAGCATGGAAATTTGAAAGGCGGGCTACAGACTTCTTGGCCCCCCGTAGGAGTTTTTGCTGTTCCTTAGAGCTGTGTGAAAAGAGACAGAAGTAAAATAGGTCTTTTTCACATGATCTATGTTGAAGCTAATCACGATGTCCAAGTTCAGCACCTCGTACATAGCTTGTGTATTAAAAAGTAAACACCTACCATTAGGCTGGAGAAGTATCTCCGCGGTGTGCATTCTAAATATAGAGACTGCTACAGTACAGTCAGTACTAGGACATAATGTGTCTTTGCTTTTCTAATACGCAAACAGTCCCCACAATATGCATATTGCGTATGTAAAAGCCCAACACAGCCATGCACACATATCTCTATATGCACACGTTAGTACAGACACACATCATCTTCTGTTGAAACAAATGATGACAGTCGGATGTCAGATGACAGTTACTTGCTTACCATGGAAATAAATCAGGAATCGTGGAAGGTAGCATTCTTGACAGGGGCAGTAATTCCATCTAAGCTTGCAGATCCTTGTGCTTCCACTTTCCTCCTCGGTCTGGCGAGCACAATCTGCAGCCGCAGTTCCCCACACTCCACTGGACACTTACAGATAGGTCACATCTACACACTGTGCAACTCAGTGCAGTTTGCATTTTGGGGTGTTTAATTTAATTTTGCAGGCAGAGTCGTGCCTAGCTAGCTTTCTACATGTAATTGTCCTAGTTTATTTGCTTTGTAAAATAAAATAATTTGCTCTTATTTAATAGTGGTTCCCAGTTTGTCTTCTAAGTTTGCACCTGACAAATGTAATGGGATGAAAGAAAGTCATCTCTCTTCTGCTGCTGCTATTAAGCTGCAAACCATTTTCTCTAGAGGTGGCTTAACAGAACAGGAGTACAACTAGTCATGGAACAGAAAGTGGCAATTTAGTGCAAAATACTTAGGCAGCAAAAAAGTATGGTAATGAAGGACCTGGACTACCTGTATGTAGTATGGGCAAGAGTCACCATGGGACAAGTTATAAAGAAGGAATTTCTTGAATGATGATTTCTTGGAACAAGCAGCTGTGGAGTACACAGAGGAAGAGAGTGTTCTCAGACCTGAGGAGCACAGGGACTCATTTGAGGTGTAATCCCAGGTGAACCATTTAGCAATACTGACCACAGTGTAATGGCATTCACCCTCCCTGGGGTGGGAAATTCTTGGGGTCACACCTTTGTACAATGACCCTAAGAACTGGAAAGGAGTGGTGGGGAGGACTGGAATGAAAGAAAAAGAAAAAAAAAAAAAAAAAAAAAAAAAAAAAAAAAGAGAAATTAAAGAAAAAAAAAAACACAAAAAGCAACAAAAAGGCTGTAAAATCTTTAGATTTGCAGTGCACACAGATTACACTTGCAACACACGTGAGCCTCCTGGCTCTGGAGCGTGGAGTGTGCATGGGGTAGCTCCCCAGCCTGTGCTAAGGGGAGTCCAACAGCTGCAGACCAGCAGGGCTTGTGTCCTATAGGATAGGCATGCTCAGGACATTTTCCCCCAAAGGCCTTGGGCTTGGCCTTGCCCTCACACCATCTGAGGGTGACTTGCCTCCAGCAGAGCCACTGTACAAAGGAACTCTCTTGGCGCAGACAGCGGGACCATCTCCTGCACAACAGAAACATCCTGCAGTGAACATTCATGAGGCAGCTCTGGGGGGGAAGCTGTTCAAGAGAGAAGTACAAGAGAAGACAAAGTAACCTGGTTACAAAAAAAAATCGCCTAGACTTTTCTAAGTGTAGCCCGGAGCTGGGTGCCTCTTCATTCAGAGAGATGCACTCAGTCAGATTGGGTCTCACTCTCCCTCTACTGAGGCCATGCAGTCATGGATGTCTTTGAAAGTCAAAGGAGCTACTGAGGCCAACCCTCACGCAGAAGTGATGCATCCTGCCCAGGAGAGGACAGCATGTAAAATTCCAGGTCTGAGGAGCAAGTACTCAGGCAAATGGCAGTATACTGTGATACTTCTGATGTCAGAACTGCTGGTGAGATAGGCATAGTTGGAGGTGTACCTATGTAGTGGTGTGATTACAGAACTGTAGAATCACCCAGGTTGGAAAAGACCTTCAAGCTCACCAAGTCCAACCATCAGCCTGACCTGCCTACTATATTCCAGCTATTTCTGGTGTTACAGAGATTTCGGAGGGAGCCACAATTCTGAACTGGAGGTAAGTTTAGGGAGAGGTCCGTGATGTGCTTAAACCAAGAACCCTTGTGGAGTCAGGTACCCAGCTGCCACTGCTGTGGAGGCTGCAAAGGTGATTTTATTGCACAGTGTTGCTGAAGGCTGTTTGTACGGGACCACACCTCAGCCCTGTGGCAGGACTTCTCCTTCAGCAGGAAGCCCATAGAGCCCAGGCCATAGCTGGACTTTGGCTGGAAACACTCAGACATCTCTGCTGTGGTTGTGAACGCAGCTCCCGTAGGGTGACATAGACCCTGGTACTGGCATGGACCATAGGCATGGTTGGTGTGTGTGGCTGGGGGTTTCAGACTAACTCAAAACAAAATAAAAACCACAATAACAAAAAAAAAAAAAAAAAAAAAAAAAAAAAAAAAAAAAAAAGGATTGTTAATTATGCAGGTACTGGAAGATTCCTAGTTCCTCTCAGCACTCGTATTCAGAATTTATATTCTGCTGGATATACTTAATTTTTGAAAGCCCTCTACATTTTGCAGTTTACAATTTGCATAGCGTAGGACTACTGTCAGGAACATATATCTGCAGATCTGGGGCATGAGCTGTTCTCATCATTTCAGTGGGATGGAGAGAAAACAGTTCAAAGGAGGAGGGTGGGGGAAGGGAAACATTTCCATTTTTTTTAAGGAATCTTAAAGAAACACAGTCAGGAATGTCAATCACGAGACATATTTCTCTCTTTAATATTGTCAGGAATACAAAAGTTCATAGAGCACATGTGTGAGAGGGTGCTGCGCTGCCTTGACTACATGATCTGCATGATACATGTCAGAAGACTGGAATGTTGCTATGGCAATTGTTCCCGTTCCTGAATACTAAGTTGACGAATAAGCCAGTCCACAATCAAGCAGACTCACTTATGAACTTATCTGCTTGGAGATGTTAAATAATATTTTCAGTTTCTCTTGAAGAAATGCAGAATTTTCTGCCCTGGCTTCTGAAAACCCTGTGCTCCTCACCTCCCTCCTCTCCTCTTTGTGATTTGGAAGCCGCTGCAGACAGAGATCTAATTGAAATTTGTGTTAATGACTGTTGGGGTTTTTCCTCAGTTTGCACAGTGTCCCTCGATTCCCAGCTTGATAAGAACGCAGCAAACACATGGCTCTTTGTGCTGTATGCTACATTTCCAAAAGTCATCTTGCTGTTTTGTAGAACTCTGGTCAGATAATCCATAAATCTCTATGTTCAGTCTGGAGAGGACTTGCACCTTCCCATGGCAAGACAGCGAGAAAGGGGCCGGTGGCCTGTTACTTCCCCCTGCCAGCATCATACTGTGCCACCCTGAGAGCTCGGCCCATCCCCTCTGGTACTACTGAGCCTTTCCCCCTGTGCTGGGTACTGTGGCAGGAAAGCAATGCTTTTACCACCGACTCTCCAAATTCCATCAGAGATAACACTTTCTTTTGCTTGCTGCCCTAAAAATCTGTTTGTCCCTGCTCTGTGGAATCAAAGCAACTGGTGTCTCCACTGCAGGGGTGACAAACTTCAGCAGACACAGAGAGTGGTTCCTGCGTTTCGGTGGTTCCTGTAGCTCACGCTGTACCATATTTCCTAGTAGCAGACTGATCTCAGTTATTTTCCTTTTACCTAAGTTTCATTTTTGCAGACTGGAACACTCCCTGCTAGGAAAATCCTACATGTTTAATTCAGGCTGAGCACTGAGGGAAAAATTTCTACTAAGATGGGTGAGGCACTCTAAAAACAAAGATAAGGAAAAACAGACAATCTTGCCCATATTAGAAAAATTTCCTTTGAATTACGTGATCATATTTATTTATTTAGGTCAGGATGCATACTGCTGTACAGAACTGTGCAGGGAATGAGGCTGTAAAAGGCTTATGTGATGCGCAGGGAACGAGACAGGACAAGATAGGAAGAGAAAGAGAAGGAATCCAGGAGCTGTTCTGCAGAACTGGACACTGCTCACATGCGTGGTGCTGGGAAAATTCCTTAATATGACCTGTTCATTGTTGGCCAGTAACTTTATTTAGAGTTTGAAATGTTTATCTAGCACCTCCCATGGGCTCTAAAACTACTAATGGTTTCTGCAAGAGCAAAATGAGCAAGGCAAAATGTACTGTTGAATCCTATGGCAATATATATATCAAATCGCTCAAATACCCGTCTCAGAAAGAGAATGTACCAGAAGAGAGTAAGGATTTTATTTGATGCTTCAGTGTCCAGAATAATAAACCCAATAGAAAATACAATAATCTGTCATTGGGAAAAACATAGCAAGAACAGCAATGAAAGAGGAATTTCCTGTCAGGTTTAATACACATGCACAAGTTCCAGCAAGACCTAGCAGACCCTCAGATAAGTCACAGGTTTGTGTTGCCCCATGGGTGCCCACAAATAGAGTACATCTTTGGAACCTGCCGGAGTAGGTGCTCTCCATAGAAGTCTGACTTCCTGGTGTAACATTCATTCATTCTCTTTAGGAACGTGAAGTAAGTGGAAGAATTTCAAATGTAAGGCCTAACTCTGAAAAGCTTGCTCAGACCGTCCAGCTGGTCTGAGGTTTTGGTACCTGTCTGACTCAGAGGCAGAGCTTAACTTCAGACCACAATGACCAGGAGATGGATGTCAAAAGTTTCCACAGCGCAGGGCACAAAGGAGTGAAAAACATCTATTTGTTTATGGGATTAGCAGAATGAGGACACTTAGCACTTTACCACTACACAGACCTAGGATTTTTAAACGATGCTCTTTCTTTCTTTTCTACCTGAGCTCATTTTGTTTCCAGAGTTTTAAAGGACAAATTTGAGAAGCCACCCCTGCTTCAGGTACTTTCCACATTTCTGAGCAAGGAGACCGGGAAAAACAGCAGATAGAGATTATTTATTTACAGTGTTCTGCATCAGCTAGCAAAGATGATGAGCTGCAGCTGAAAATTTGCTGACAATTTTAGTATACAGCAGATCACTCTGCTGAATGGGGACCAGTATACACTGCCTTCTGATCAGCACCACCACCATGCGCTGGGCAACCTGCCCAGAGAAGGTGTGAAAGTTGCATCCAGAAGGACTGAAAAGCTTGGATTTCTCTTAGCAAATAGGGGCTTTTACCTCATACTGCCAAAAGCTGTCCTTGATGGGGAAGTATTAGCTGGGATGTGACCATGACAGCTTCCTTGGCCACACCATTTGCAGGCTGCCTGCCTCTCCGGTGACCGCAGCACTATCACTTCGCTTTCCCCACTGAAGCTGAGAATCACTTGCCCCTCCTGGGAAGAGCTCCTCAGCATTCACGGCCATGAAGAACCACAAGAGCTGGAGTAAAATGAGATTTATTCTTAAAGAGGGTGTGAATCCAATTAGAGCAAAACAAACAGTCTACATGACACTTTTCTTTCTCACCTCTGCAGAAGCTAATCTAGCTTATCCCTCTGTGTTGTAACAGGAAAATAATCAATACCTTACAACTCCACAGTGAGTATCCGAGGATGCAGGCAGAAAATAGCAGCTGTCTGGGCCTCCAGCCCATTCAGCGCTGTATTTGTGAGCAAGCAACTGCCTCTGGTGTGCCCTCCAACTTTCTGCTGCGGTGTCTACACACAGGCAATGACTGCAGGCCACATCTCATTTTCTTATTCCCAAATAAGCATTCCGCTTCACTTTGCCATCGTGATGTGAGTTTCCTAAATAAGAAGATGTTCTGGGAAAGAGATCTTCCTGCATGCTCTTGAGAAAAGAGTCATTTCTTTCAGAAAGCTTGGCATTCACACAGGCTGTACTGACATCCTGTGGCTTGATTTCCCAGCCTGAAGTGAAGGCGAGCGCACAGGGACAGCTTTGCCCCAATTTATCATTCCCTCTCCCCACTGCCCCATCTGAGCATGCTCCTGCTCCAGGCTGGGCTAGAGGCACCCCAGGACCAGACCTCACCACATCTGCCATTACAGGGCAGCAAGCCAGCATCCACCCACCTTTTTGGTGTCCCCTGGACCACAGCCCGCAGCAGTAGGGCTGGGCGAGGATGAGCTGCAGTGACCCATCACTGGGCGGGGTGTTGCTGGAAGGGCGAGGGTGGTTTTAAGGGAAAAACTCATTTAATTCCCTTACCCCCACCACTGCCTGCAGGGACCCCAGGTGGAGCCTGCAGATCGGCTGAGCCATTCCACAGGGTGCCCCAAGTCCACCGTGAGCTGCATCCCCAGCCCCTGGTCGGACACTGTGTGAGACAGCACCCAGCCCCAGCAGACAGCAGGCTGGATTTTACCTTCCCCCAGGGAACAGCATTAATCTGTAACTTTTTAGGCATCACTCGATCAGCTGAATAACAGCTATTAGCTTTGGACTCTAGGCATTTTTATGAGATATTAGTTCCAGGGCTTGTGGTTTGGCATAGAAAGCGTATTATTCACACACAAAACAACTGCATTAAAATAACATTAGGAATCTGGCTTAAACTGACAAAACCTAGGAAACTCAGAATTAAGGCTGAAAGTATGTCCTTAACTCACCCACAGCGTGCCTGCTAGGGCACTTTATATTGCACGTGAAATCCCTGGGCGCTGGCCCCTGCCCTCAGCAGGGCTGTGCTCAGCACAAGACTTTTGGGGAGGAAACCAGGGCCGCACCTCGCCTCAGGCTGGCCAGGGCCACCACCACCATCATGTCCTGGCCAGCCATGGCCACCTCCACCGTCATGTTCTGGAGCTGCCCTGCGCCATCATCACCACCTTCACACCCCAGGGCACTGCTCCACCTCACCAGGAGGGAGATGCTCGCCACCCAGTGCTGCCCTGGCAGGCGGCAGCCATTACTTGGTAGGTCAGGCCGAGGCCGCTTTCCTCCCCAGTGGGCCTCATGCCTGGCCCTCCCAAGCAGCTGGGATGAAAGGAGGCAAATGAGTGGGCTTGAGTAATGTCTGTTCACGCTGGGGACAATCTAAACAATAGGAAAATGGGGAAGTCTAGATGTGGTGAGCCTTGCCTTGAGAACAGCCCTTTCCAAAACAGGTGGGCAAAATACCTGCCTAACTCAGGTGCCCCTGAATGTGTAGGGAGGGCATGTTGTGGGGCTTCAGGTTTCAATAAGTATAAATAATTACATATCCAGATGCTGATCAGAAGGCTGGAGCATCTCTCCTACGAAGAGAGGCTGCATGAGCTGGGCTTGTTCAGCTTGGAGAGGAGAAGGCTCTGGGGAGACCTCACTGCTGGCTTCCAGTAGTTAAAGGGAGCTTATAAACAGGAGGAGGACCGACTTTTTACACAGTCAGAAAGCGACAGGACTATGGGGGATGGTTTTAAGCTAAAAGAGGGGAGATTTAGATCAGATGTTAGGAGGAAATTCTCCACTCAGAGGGAGGTGAGGCCCTGGCCCAGGCTGCCCAGAGAAGCTGTGGGTGCCCCATCCCTGGAGGTGCTCAAGGCCAGGCTGGGTGGGCCCTGGGCAGCCTGATCCTGTGGGTGGCAGCCAGCCCACGGCAGGGGAATGGAGCTGTGTGGGCTTTAAGGTCCCTTCCAACCCAAGCCATTCTGGGATTCTGTGTTCAGGATTTCTGTGTGTCTGTAGCTAGGGAGCTAGGTTTCCTACCCTTTCACCAGCACCATCACAGCCAGCAGGGAGCTCCTGAGAAAGTAGCACAGGCTGAGGAGGACCCTGTCCAGCATGCAGCCAGATGTGAGACGTGAGCCCCCAGCCCACATGGCAACATGCCCTGATCTGCGATTGATTTTGCTCTGACTGCTCAAAGTGGCACAGCCAGGATGAAACCTACCCGGGGCAGGGACTGCCGGGTGACACCAGGGACAGTCTGGGCCGCGGGGGCAGGTTGCAGTAACACGAGAGTGGAGAGGAGGAGACGGGCCTTTCTGAAACCTGCCAGGGGAAAATCCTTGGCCCAGAAAACACCTTCTAATGTTCCCTTTGTGGGCTGTGTTACTGTGGGGGACTGCAGCCAAGACCTGGAGCAGGGACACAGGTTGCTGCCACAGAAGCTGAGGGGAGGAGGGGAACTCGACACCGCCCGCGGTGCGGAAGGGCTCTGTGCCGCACGCCTGCGGTCGGAGGACACCACCATGAGGACCTCAAGGAAGTTCTGTCATGGCATCCATGGCATCCAGAAAACGGAGGGAGGGTCCACAAAACCGCCACGTGGTGAGTAAAGAAGCAGCAATTCTGGGGGCGTTCCTGGTGAAAGTTCCTGCTGTGTGCCTCTGGAAGCCCAGCTTTAGGTCACAGGAGACAAACATCAAAACCCTCAGCTGGCTGCTGGCTTTCTAGAAGGAATATCTGAGCTTAGGAAGAGGTGATCTCTCTTGCACCCATGTCCTCTGCAATAAAACAAGTAAATGAAAGCAGCAGCCACAGCAGTAGCAGAGGTTGCATACTCCCAGAAGAGCTCCCTGCAGGTGCCTGCACCCTCTAGGAAAGTCTCCCAGCCCTGGTGACAGGACCAGCTCTGCTCACTGTAAGACATTCCTTTTCACCTTGTGGCCAAGTATTGCCTCCAGACTGCAGCTTAATCAGCTCCTCTATAGGTTCGTTTGAAATGAGTTTCGCTTATGTGCTCTGCCTATTCCTTTTATTTATGAGCTCTGCCATTTTGCAGGAAACAACCCAAGATGTTCATGCATGAGGCATCTCTAAAGGATAAATCATATTTTATTTTTTTAAAAGGTAGCAATCAAAAAGAAAAAAAAAAGTGTTCAAATTGCAAGGTTGCCATGAAGCTTAGTAAAAAGTAGTGCACCTTAACCATATTGGGTGTGATTTTTTCCTCAGTGAGGCGAGAAAGACATTTGCTATTCCATTTGCTGATCACATCTTGGAAGCAAAACAAATAGAATAATTATTTCCTTTACCAGCAAAGGCAAAAGCAGCTGAACATAGCTCTGTGCTTTATACTTGTATGCCATAAACCAACACATTCCTTCACAAACTGGCATTTGCAACAGACCACAAACACGGTGCTATACCTGGCACCAAATCTGTCTGGGGTCAGAGCTGAGACATTCTGGTGATAAGGTGAAAAATGCTTGTTCTCTGGACACTCTGTCCCAGAAACTCTGTAGCTAAGTTTACTGTATAATAATTTCAGTTTAATTTTATGAGACCGTTTAATGAAAAGCAAATGTTTTGCTTATTGTGGGATCACTTTCAAATATAATTTAGGACCCCAGCATCAGGTTTCCTTGGTCTTCTTTTAAAGCTGCTGAGTGTCTCTGTCTCACAGAGTACAGCTGGTGTCAGGGGTGCTCACTGTTTCAGAAAGACAGGTTTGAAATGAGTGGGCACTGCACAAAGTTGGATATGCTTCCAGAACATGCAAGTGATGACTGTTTGTGAATAAACCCTAACCCTCTGCTGTGCTTCCTAAACCTTAGCCTAAAAATAGAAAACAGTAAAATCTCCTCCATATTAGGCCCGTGTCCTATCCATGCTGTATGCGTCAGGAGCAAGCACAGCACTGCGTCTTGTTCCTTTGTTGTACTGCACAGACCCCACCACACAACCAAGAACAACTGCTATCACATTTCTGCATAGCATTTCAGTTTCAACTTCTGAGCAAAATGTCTTGAATTCCAAAGAGCCAGTGTGCAGGGGCAGCTGCCACCTTGTGTGACAGAGTTGATGTGACACGGCACAGAGCAAACACCTGTGCCTTCCACTTCCAGCAGCTGCAAGGTGCTATGCGTTGCCTCCTCTGCATGAGTGCGCACTTATCCTTTGCATGTCTTGAGACAAAGGTTTGAAACTGCACCAGTAGGTGTCTGCAGAATGGAGAGCAGGTGCACAGATAGATGCAGTATGTTTACAGAAAATTATGGAAAATAGCACTGGGTTATTTTTCATGGGCCACCTGGAAAGGTTGGCTAGCTCACCTGTGCACTTGTGCAGTCGCCACAAGTAAGTTTGCAATGGCAAACAAAAAAACGTTGAAACTTTCAGGTGTGTGCATGTTATTAAGCTCACAGTGCCACTTTAAAAATACAGTTTAAATGGCAGGTGATTGTTTCCATATTAAGGAAGGCTTAAGAATGACTGACAATATCTGCTTTTGCAGATCTTATTTCTGCCAATCAAATTACTGAGGACAAGAGTGAGTAGTGAATATTTAGAAAATGTATTTTTAAAGTTGGGCTTTGGCTGAACAGTAACTTCATGAGAAAGTGAAGCCTCCCCTTCCCAGCTAGCTGTGACTAAAATAAAGCAAACCAGGGAAGGGAGAAAAATAAAATAAAAGGGGGAATGGGCTAAAACTGAAAGAGGGGAGGTTTAGGTTGGATGTTAGGAAAAAACTACTCATTGCGAGAGTGATGAGGCACTGGCACAGGCTGCCCAGAGAAGCGGTGGCTGCCCCATCCCTGGCTGTGTTCAAGGCCAGGCTGGATGGGTTCCTGGGCAGTTTGATCTCGTGAGCTAGTGGCTGGCAGCCCTGTCCACGGCAGGGGGGTTGGAACTAGATGATCTCTGAGGTCCCTTCCAACCCAAGCCATTCCATGATTCTATGATAAACAAAGCTTTGCAACCAAAAGGCAGTTTCACCAGACATGTACCAGCACCCCACACCTTCATCACAGGCTTGGGATCAAAGCTGGGTTCTCATATGCAGGGGCTGATTAACCCTTTCCCGATTAACTCTTTTCTCACACTCTGGCTACCTCCCACTCATCAGCTTTTCCATAGGCCCCTCCTTATCTGCTTTTGCTGCCAGGTGATCTGGCATTCACTTATCATGGCCTCAGAGGACTCTGTGCAGTATGGGGGATTGGGAAAACAACCCAAAGGCTCCTCCTGAGCCAGGCAGGTAGGTCCCCAGGTGCCTGTCCTTATTACAGAGATTGTTCTGGGAGCTGGATCCAGCTGGCAGAGGTTTCTCATTAGGATGGCAAGGCTGCAAATGCGAAGCTGGAGGGAAAAGTACATAATTGTTGAGCAGAGGTGGCCTTGGGGTTGGGGTTAAAGGGGGGGGGTAAAAAGACTTTTTTCTTAAAAGAAGACTTTAGTGTTGTGTAGTATGTGTTTAGTTTAGTTAGGTATGGAAGTGGCAGTTTTTTTTTTTTTTTTTTTTTTTTTTGGCTGTGTTCAGGTTTGCTTGGGTTTGTTTTTTTCCCCCACTTCTGCTGCTCTAAAGGCATTACAATCTTGTATGTGTTAATTTTTGGCTAGTTCTGGCATGAGCTTAGGATAGGAAAAAGCCTGTTTTAGGGCTGCTGGAGTCTGGATCTTGTGCAATATGTGGGAGTTGTGCTCCAGCTATTTTTCTGCTAGGTATATGAGGAAAGGCAGGGGGAGTGGGAAGAGCTCAGACTCTGCTTATTTTTGTGCTAGCAAACAGCGTAGCTCTGGCAGAGGAGAACAGATTTGAAGTGTTGTCCTGGCATGGTAAAGTCATGGTTAACTCCTGAGAGAGAAAACGTTATCAAAAGTATTGCAGACATATAAGAAGGTGGTCAAGGGCTCCTGCTACTGCCTATTTTGGCTGCAAATAGTAGATACCAACAGAATAAAATTAAGAGAAATAAATAAGATGCAAGGCAATTACTGGAGCTGTAGGGCTCCTGTAACATCAGGCAGAGTCCTAATGTTTCAGGCCTGCCAGCCTGCAGAAGCTCTGTCTCATGTGGCAGGCTGCTGGGCTTCCTGAGGAGCTTTTACAGACAGCACCTTATGTGGCTCGTTGCGAGCTGTGCAGTGCTCTTACAACCACACAGTATTTACTGGCTGGAATTGTTGGGCCGGCTGGACCACGATACACACAGCCACGCTGCTTCCCAGAAGTCAGCAAGGCTCGTGTTTGCACATCCAAGCAAGCTTTGCTTGGAGGGCAGCTCCCCTGTGGTGTTTTCAGTGGCCTCTTTTTCTCTCAACTTCGTGCACAGGAGATGTGTTCTGCGTAGCTCAGCCAAAAATGGTAGAACTCTGCTTTATGTATGTTTCAAAGCATCAATAAGTCCAACAGTGGCACTTACTTTGTGATAAATACTAGCTGAGGAAGCTGTCATCTGCGAAGACAACATCCTCGTGTCCACTAGCCCCTGTTGTCTCTTGCTCTGTGCTGATGGCATCTGCCAGACCCAGAGCTGTCTCAGTGCCAGCGGACTGCAGGATCCATCCAGCCGATCACTTTGCAGTGATCAATTGCTGTATCTGCTGCTGGCTGCACGTGGCAGGTCAGTATTGCTGCCTGGCTGCGTGCGGTGAATCCGCATTGCAGCTACCGCTTTCTAAAGAAGGTACTTGGGAAGAGGGAATTTAGCATTAAAAAGGACAACCACATGAGTGAAATAATAATGGGGGAAAATGAGAGGAGTCTTTCAGTCCTCAGCTCTGTGGCATGGTTCAGCCGAGGGCATAGGAAAGCTGCGCAAACACAGATGAACTGCCAGGCTTCAGAATTACCCCACCTCACCCATTCCTATTTCCTTCCATTGCAGGGAGGTTTAAAATCTCCACGAAGAAAAATGATTATCATTGAGTCACGCCAATAGCTGCAATGCTGGCTGCCTGCCCCTGCCAGCCTGCTACACTGCTTGTGTGCTAATGTTTGGATTTCTGTGGTTGGAAATGAATGTCAGCCTGTACTCCCTTCATGCACCATTGAGCTGTGCTTATGGTCGCTCTTGGCAGCACCAAATCATTAAACAGATAAAACCATCAGTCTTTTTATTTCCAAACATTAACCTAACTGCTAATAAAGCACAGCCCGTGTCATCCTTATGGACTCTGCAGAGCTGAGTCACACTACAAACATGATCCGAGTGCTGGAATATGCCTCCTGCTTCTTTCCCGCGCCACCTGCGTGAGCGGAGCCTGCCCGGGGGAGCTCTGCGCTGGGACTTGGTGCCTGAGCTGCGTGGGGAAGTGGGCAGAGCTGGGCCCTGCCAAGCAAAGCGTGGGGCTGTGACCTCTGTGCTCCGGTGTGCGTGGCTCAGCGGCACCCAGGGCAAAGGCCTGCACTCAGCACAAAGACCCTGTCAGCCCCAGCTCGGGTCTGTCAGGCCCCGAGGCAGAGGAAATGGAGCAATTTTCCCTCTCCGTGGACTTCGCCCTCAGTGGCTGAAAATATTTTTCCCCAAACATCTCCCAGTAAAACTGGAGGGGTTTTGTAAATTCATTATGTCACAGAGGAATCTGTTTAATCAGCTGCCTTTCCCCAGGGGCGCTTTGTGCTTAATGAGATGCTTGATGAAAGGAATCAAAATTGGTTTATACAAGTTTACCCTCAAAGCCCCCAGCTGATGTGTTATGGAGTGCACTGTAATTTAGAGGAGGAAACTGGGAGGCTGAGGAGTTATCACCCTGTTTGCACAGGGTGAGTGGCGGAGGCGAGGGGTAAAACCTAGAGCTCTGCATTGCATGAGGGATATCGCATGTATGTGGGAAGGGCGTCAGGAACCTGCTTGAGCTGGACGGTGGGGCACGGAGCTGCCGTATGGACCTAGTTCCAGCTGTGGGTTCAAAATCCACCACTGCAACCTTCCCCAGTAAGTCAACCTAGAAAGAAAGGGCGCTTTGTTTCCTTTGCTTGTTCAGTTTCTCCAGTTGCCCCTGCGACACTGAGACTTCAGTCAGCTTGTACCCTGCCTTGCTGCCCTGGGGCAGGCTGCTGTGGCAGTTTCCTGCTACCAGAACACAGGTACAGGTGCAAGGTCTTCAGGAAAGCTTGTTCTGGAGGACTCTCCACAGATCCATACATGAAGCTGTGCCCTTGGAAATGTGCAAAGTATTTTATTACTGCAAAGTAATTCTCTTTCCAGCATTTCATTAGCCTGCATTTCGTAGCCTTTTATTATTATTATTTTGAACAAGTTATTGACAAAAGTGGAATTTCACATGGAGAAGCCTGTTTAATCACCTGTCCAAGCACCCCTGATGCATCATTTCTCTGTCATTCTATTTAAAGCTAGTGGTTTATTACTCATCTGTGCATAGTTTATAATACAATTCTGTGTAATTGCCTGTTTCTTCGATGTAGGTATTTAGATTCTGACACAGTTAAAATATGGTTTGTGATAACTTTTTAACATATATAGCACAGAATAAAAAAAAAAAGCATTTTTTTCACAAAGATGATACTTAATGGATAGGAAAGCAGATGTACATTCATCACATCACATTTACTTTATTTTCAGCTGTTACAGTTGATGGTCTATGTAATGTACACATTTGAGGGTTTTTAATATAAATATGGGTTTGTGAGAATGCCACTTACATCCATCTTTAACACATTATTTAGAGATCATTTATGGGCTATTGGTATTTTTCCCACTTTTTTTTTTCAGTTAAAGTTTAAAAGGACCGCAGGCGAGAACACAATTCTGCATGGCATTGATTTTACATCATCTGGTTCCACTTGAAATAATATTAAGGTATTAAAGAATTGCGTTGTCATCTCTGAAGTTGCATTGTGTTCTGTAGCCTCGGCTGCCTTATTAATCCTTCAGTAACGCGTGCTTAATTGCTCGGCAAATGACAACATGTGAAGAAATAATACCTATATTGTGATTTATATCTCTTCAGGGAAAGATACTGAGAAAGGGATCATCTGCCTTCACTGTTCGTATCGGGGCACAGAAGGAGCCATCGGATCTGAAAACTGTGGTCGTGTCAGACAGCAAGCACACTCCAAATACGCACCCTGGAAACAGAAGGTACGCCTGCTCTATCAGTTGAGCTCAACCCTGAACCTCTTCTTAAAACCAAACACACACAGGATGTATGGACATATGCATCCAGTGGAGGAGAGGTTCCTCATGGCTCTAAATCCCAAACTTTGGCATGCCAGACTTTGAGTGTCCCCAAATGCAGAATGAATTAAGATGGGCTATTGAGAAGCCCAGCAGAGTATGTAGATGGTGTGGCTCTTTATATTTCCTCATGTCCTGCGCTCTGCCTAGAAGGACAAAGGGCAGAGATCTCCTGGTGCAACCTGCTGTAGAGGGTAGAACCAATTCTGTTCCATTGCTCTCCCTTCAGCCTCCAGAAAAGCTGAAGTGCAGAAACCTGGTCTCCATCATCCTCTCTGACTGCGTGGGTCATTTCTAAAATTAATTAATACTCACAGTATTTATTTTTCCTGCCACTCCACCGCATCCATTCCTCTTGCCTTTTTTTCCTAAATTAATTAATTTTTATAAAAACATGTTTTGGCAGATGGAAGTTAGGAGAGAGATGTATTGGAAATAGGACTGTAAGCAAAACAGACTGCCGAGTATGCCCTACGCCTTTCACAGGAACGAGGATTTAATGTTGTTGCATATTAGCATTTGATTTGCCCTGTCTTTCTAGTTTGTATGAACTTTTTCTCTGTGCCATTTTTTCCTAGTCCCCTTTATTCCTCATCTTTTTCTTTTGTCAGGAGGAAAATAAACACACACTATAGGCCAAGAGAAGGCTCTGGGGAGACCTGATAGCAGCCTTTCAATAGCTGAACAGGGGCTTTAAGACAGAAGAGGACAGACTCTTTAACAGGATCTGTTGTGATAGGACATGGGGAAATGGTTTCAAACTGAGAGAGGGGAGGTTTAGACTTGATACAAGGAAAAAGTTTTTTACGATAAGGGTGGTGAAGCACTGGCACAGGTTGCCCAGAGAGGTGGTGGCTGCCCCGTCCCTGGAGCCCTTCAAGGTCAGGCTGGACAGGGCTCTGGGCAACCTGACCCAGCTGTAGCTGTCCCTGTGCAGTGCAGGGGAGTTGGACGAGATGGCCTCTGAAGGTCCCTTCCAACTTGGATGATTCTATAATTCTGTGAAATTGGAATATCCCAAAACTGCATGAAACGCTCTCCCTGGAAGGCACTCCTTGGAAAGTGTTAAGGCAGCGGTAGCCTAGTTCAGCCGAGGTTCTAAGGTGTCTTGCATGGTGTAGTCTAACCTTCTGTGAGAGGGGTCTAAGTTCATTCACAAGTTCAAATCTCATGTGCCATCCATACAGCTTTTATGCCTAGCATGGCTGCAGGCTGTGCTCTGGAAGATGTCTGAAGGGAAACAAACATCCCAGCTCTTTCTTAGGCGGTCTGGATGAGTCAGGCATGGGCAGGCTACAGTTCGGGCCACTGGCATGTTCAGTAAGCCCTCGATTTCTTTTGTGTAGTGTGGCTGGCCCAAAGCAGAGTGCCGTCATGATACGCAGAGGAGCTAGAAGCTGACAGTATAGAAGGAAGGCTGGAAGCATGGATCACAGAGCTTGCAGGGCTCTTCACCTCACAATGCTTTCAAAAATAAAAGGACTTAAAAAACTTTCCAGGTTCCTTGCCTCAGTATGCGATAGTCTCAAAAATCCCGTGGAAAATCTTTAATGTTGCTGATTTTGCTGGTTCATCTGCTCAGGTTCTAAATGTTACAGTTCTAAATTATCAAGCTGCAAGTAATGAGGAAGCTGTACAGTGAGGGTCTCTTGCTTCATGTGATTCCAAGTGCACAGCTGCTTCCTACTTTCATTTCTATGGGAAGCAAAGGTAGAGAATCTTTTCCTCACAAGATGGTGGAAAGGCAGAGGAATTAAGAGCCATGAGGAAATGTCTGGGAACTGCTGGCACTACAGTTCAGGAAGGAAAGCACGGGGTGTTATGCTATTCCTGTGTGCGGTCATCTGTTGTACGAGCTGCGAACCCTGTGGACTCTAACGACATCTCTTTTGAGTTCTAAAATTCTGTAACTAATATGAGTCATTTGCACAGCTGAACAGACTCAAGGTCTCTTAGGTAAATTGGAAATGCCTATAATTCTGCAGGAAATTAGAGAACAGTTGGGTAGTCCCATAGCAGAGGAAGAAATAAAAAGGAGCCATAAAACCTCTGGTCTCTGGGAAAGCTCTGGGTGAAGATGACTCTCTAATAGAATTTTCAAAACTCTTTCAGTCTCACTTGGCTCCTGTCATACGGAAAAAAAAAATTCAAAAGGCCAAAGAAAAAGGGCTCCATTTCAGCATTAATTGCAGTGTTGGGTTTTCTCAACTCTCTTTCCTAGGAAATACCTCATTGATGCACCATTTGCAATAATTAAATTACAGGCCAATTCTTTTGACTAATGTGACTCAGAAGACAGGTTAAAATAGCATCTAGAAAATTTCTAAACCGCATACCTTATGGGCAAGAATTCAGCATATATCTTGATGTTCACATTAATCAGAAAGCTGCTATGGAGTCTATAGGCCTGTTATTATAATTTGCTATTTTTAAAATTCTCTGAAGTAATCAGAAAATCAAGCAGCTCAACATCCCTAAAGAGAGCTGCTTCCCACCCACTAGCAGCGGCTGACTTCACTGTTGACATTAAAACCATGAAGATCTCAGTCTAGTATTCTGCCACGTAATTGTATCCTTAATTTTGGCCTTGTTGCAAGTCTGCTAGAAAACTGAGCTTGTGTGTCCTCATTAGAAGCAATTCATATGTAAATCATTGAAGATTTCTTTTTTAACTCAAAGAAAGAAAATGTCCCTGTGATTCAAACGTTCTGCAGGCTCTTGCTCCTCTTGTGGCTCCCGTGTGGCTGTGACTCTTGGCAAAACCGATGCAGTGTGAGAGGGTTGCTGGCCACACTCCTGGCTGCTCTTGCCTTAGCTGCTGGCGAAAGCATCCATCAAGAAACGTTACCTTTCGCTAACCTTGGCTTACTCACTGAAAGGGCATGAGATGAACTATGCTGTCTTCTACATTTGTGTGCCCGGTGTATATCCATGGAAGATGCTTCCCTCTCTTCAGTCAATAGTAGCTGTCTAGTATCAGCTTTTCTGCTTTTAAGAGGGCTTTTTTTTTTTTGCACTTTTTCATGCAAAAATAAGCCGAAGTAGCAGCTTAGCAGTAGTGGAATGGCATCCCTGTGTTAAAATAGAGTAACTTCGAAAATACATTAAATAAGCAACAGTTGGATGAGTTCTCTGGACAATGAAATTGA
Source organism: Alectura lathami (assembly GCA_013399715.1). Lineage (NCBI taxonomy): Eukaryota > Metazoa > Chordata > Aves > Galliformes > Megapodiidae > Alectura > Alectura lathami. Next base: position 521,564 of record VXAV01011288.1, on the reverse strand, counting down.
TAAAGAAGCATATGAGTTAACAGCCCAGTGCTTGGGTGAGAGCACAACTTTGGTAAAGTTCAGGCACCTTTCTTCTGGGGATTTCTGGATTTGGAAGTGGAAGCTGTCATAAGTATGCTATCAGAGGTGTTGTCAGCAATTTGAAGGTATAAAGGAATATTGAGTCCTCATGATTTCTGTGCTTTTCAGTTGGAGGAGCTGAGTCCATTCACGCTCATAACTGTCCCTGAAACACAGTGCGTCTGAGATGTTTGTCTCTAAGAAAGGTGAGGGTGAGTCTTTGTTGCTCATAAATAGATTTTTAACTATTGCTGAAGGTGTTTAGGGATTCCTGTTGGTGCCTTCTTACTGTAGATATATAAAAATGCAGAAGAGTGGGACTAGGTAGCAGATTATGAAATTCAAGCTGATTAAAAATTTTTTGTCAAAACCCTTTTTTTTATTGTATAAATAATCCTACATAGAAAGGTTTAAAAAAAAAAAAAAAAAAAAAGAGTCCCAGGTAATCTGTGAGGCAGGCAAATGTTTATTGTTCATGAATTGTCCAGTTCATTGCAACAACCAAAAAAATCAGAGCTGCTAGAAATCTGACCTTGTGCCCAGCAAATGTGTAAAAGCACAGCTGGCCCTGTCTGGGCTGGAAATCCTGAAGACTAATGGCAAAGACTTCATTTTGAGAGAATATTTAGCTTCAGAAATGAATAGGGGCTGCATGTTCCAAATGTCACCTGTCAATTTAACAAATGGCAGCTACGCACATCGTAATGCCAGATTGCTTTTCAATTAGGCTCATTGTGGGTTATCACTGCAGCAACTGGCACTGTTCTAAGTGCAGCAGCAGGAGCACGGGAGGGCAGAGGCTCCTCGACACTGCTGCTCCTCAGCTACGTGGGGCTCCTGCTTTTGGAAGGCTGGAAGAGAGAACAAGGGCACAAAACGAACCTTGAATGCACCCCGCAGGAACGAGCTGAGCAAACTCTCAGTACAACACAGCGCAGTGAGTGAGCGCCGAAGAAACAACCACGGCGTGGGCTGCAGGTGAGGGTGGCAGCGGGATGCATCCAGCTCCAGCCCATCGCAAGGCAGCTCCCTGCCTGCCCTCTGCTGCGCAGGAGAGCAACAGCTCCGCAGGCACTGTGCAAACCCACCGCTCGAAACCCCCCACGCTGCGGCTGCCCACGCCAAAGCTGCCAGACCTTCGGTGTGGTGGAAATGCCACTGAAGTGCCCCATGGCGGAGGTAATCAAGGCTCTGTTGCAACCATTGCAGAGAGCTTTCAGGCCTCCCTGTTGTCAGGGGCAGCTCAAACACCCTGATGGATCTCCCTGACTGGGTAAACAGATTGAAATATTAAGAAGTGCACTTGCCAGGTACCGTTCTGAGTGATTCATTCAGACTGCTGCTGCCAGTACAAGTGCTCCACAACATGACTGGAAAGAAGTTGCAGAGGATGAGAAAATGGGTTTCTTAGAAAAGCAATTATTTGCTGTCTGCAGGGTCAGGTTTAGTAATAACAGACTGGCCACTACACGAGTGCAGGATTTTCTTGCTGGGTGACTGAGTTTAGGGTGAGGCCAAGAGCAGGGAAGGCAGCTAGGTAATTTTGTTTCTGGGCACTTCAGAGCAGTTTGCCGTGTGTCCACAGGTTCCTGCAACCTCCTTTCTTATTCAGACCAGCTGACAGTCAAATTTGCCCAGATCTGATTTTGCAGGCAGATGATAAATCATAGAATCACAGAATGGCTTGGGTTGGAAGGGACCTGAAGTACCACCTAGTTCCCACCCCCCTGCCGTGGGGGCGTGTATATACACACGTATATATATACATACAGGTATATACATATATGTACTTATTTTCATTTTACTTTCATTAAGTGTGTAGGAAAAGCTCAGCGTCCCTCTGGCTGGCTGTTTAAAAGCTTGCCTGTTTTTTCCAGGTGTATCATCTGCCTTAATAAAAGGTATTGCCTCTCCCCACAAATCTTGTTTTTCTCACCCAGTCTGGCTGCACTGATAACTGCAGCTGTTTATAACCTCACAGATTAATGCAACTTTAATGGCTACCTCTCAGACTTCAAAAGGAGAAAGTAGGAATCACTCATGTCAAATTTTCTTACACTGCTTCCTTTTATGTAGAGAAAGCTCTGAAGATTACAAAAATGCCCCCAACAAACCTTCCACCGTATGTAAACGTGAAATCCCGACACCATAAAAATCAGCCGCTCTAGGGTCTGAATAACTTCTTGATTTCAGAAGCTGCACCTACTGTATCCAGCAGCTTGGGCTGCCCACACCAGCAGCACATGAGCTGAGGCTGGCAAGGGAAAGCGCAGTTGAGGTCACGGTGCTGCTGCTCAGCCAGAGAGCGCTGAAGAGCCCAAGCTGCTGCCCTGGTTCCCCGGCTGCACGGACAGGGAAGGGCAGAGTTGATTACAGCATGCCGAGCATTCGGGTGTACAGAGCCCCTCATTTTCTGTTACCCCTCTTTTTTTAATCACTTGGATTTCTAAGAGACAAAAGTGATGCACCATGTAAAAACATCACTATGGAAACATCACAGGCTCGCTTGCACTCATCTGCCAAGCGACTACCTAACTGGTTTCACATCCTATTGGATCACTGCTGGCCATCTGCTCTCCTTCAAACTTCTCTGAGTTCTTTATATCGCTGAAAAGTTCATTTTTAGAAAGGAGGGAGGAGGAGGCGAGGGGAGAATCCAGCATTCTTGGCTATCGCAGAGCTATTGTGAAGGAGGAAGATAAACTCACTTCGGGGCAGCCCCTTAAAAAGACAAAGATCCATGTTTTGTGAAGTAATTTTGTAGAAAACACCCCATTTTGAGATGCGCTTTCACGATAAGGGTATATATTAGCAGCCACAAGGCAAAACAAATAAACAGCTGCTTCTAGTACTTGGGCACTAATTGTCTTCCTCTCTTCTTCTCTCATTTAGTGTCAAATGTATTTTCTTCTAAAATGTAACAGTTACTGCCTACACTGGAGTTGTTGGCTGCAGGCTCCCCAGTCTCACTCCAAATAAAACACAGAAATAGGTTTCCTGCCAAGCACTGGGGAAGTTTGAAGACTTCAGTTTTTAAAAATACAATCTTTTTATCAGTGCCCTGAGCCTGCCAAAGGTAATTACGGGCCATGGCGCATTTACATTAATGCATAGGACCTACAGACATTTCAAAAGCTTAATGGAGAAACCCCATAAAAGTACATATTGAAAAATAAATTAATTAAATTAAACTGTCATGTGAAGATATCACTTAATTTCGCAGAGCGGAAGGCGCTCTTAATGGGAATGGAATGGATCAGTGAGCATTTCAAAACCCAAAGCTATAATTTAAATTCAGCCTCTCTTCTAGTGTGCAAGTCACAAGACATATTTATTATAGCCTTGGATTGTCAGTCGTAATTGGTTTAGCAGAGACAAAACCATGTTGTTTTGCTTCCTTGCCCTCCTAGCTGGGTCAATGTATTTTGATGCCAGACTATTGACAAGCAAACCAAATGCTGAAATAAAATCATGCGTGCCTGTGATGAACTGGCAGAAATGCAGTCCAAGGTAAATGTAATGCTGAAGCCTGTGTATTTATTTATTTATCAAGTAGCACGGGAAAAACTGTGATGCGAAGCATATACACTTCTTTAAATAAACCAGTTGAATGTATTTACTGCTGCTCTTGAGGCCTGCTATGTGGCAACAGACACAAATTGATATCAATAAGTAAAAACGCTGTGAAAATGAATCGCATCGTTTATGAGCTGCTGCTCTGTGCTTTCCAGGTGACAGTAACAATGAAGGCTGTTGCAACTGACACTTTTCTAGGGCTAGAACCAAAGCCGTAGGTCCAGCAGCGATGCTTCTTCCAGGGTGTGTATCAACCAGCTGTTGATTCCTGGGGTGCCTCTGGCTCAGTTTGCTGCAAGGTTTTCTGTGGCAGCATCAGCTATGAACCAAGCCTGTGCTTCTGCAGTCCCAAGCAACTGTCTCCTTCTCACTAAATCAGTGTTCCAACCATGGTTTGATTCTTTTTCTTATGTTCTTCTTCCCCTGTTTCATGGATACTGTTTCTTGTAAGCCTGTTGTCTGCTCTGGGCCACTGAAGCTGGTGAGCTGATCGGATTGTAACTGTTGTGGTCACCTTCTGCCTTCTTCCAGCCCATGTGTTGAGGTTACCACGGAGAGCCCGAGAGCATGCTGCCCAGGCTCTCAGATGTGCTTCCTGTGGAGCGTTCAGGTTTGTGCCACTCGCCCTGAACAACACTGACAAACTCAAAACTCATTGTAAAGTTTCAGAGGGCTGCGTGCTCTGTCTTGATGCATTGGTATGCATCAAGATATCAAGAATACCAATACGTCTTGATGTATTGGTATTCATTCCAATGCTTGATGCATTTGGTATGAAGAGCTGTTTCTGAGAGAGGGAACTAGGGACAAAGGAACCACGGCCCTAGCTTGGAACAAGACATCTCTCACTACCTCTGGCCTTGAGAAGGCTCAAATTCAACAGAAGTGGCCGCCTGCCCACAGAAACTAACTGGAATGCGTTCCCCTTCTGAAAAGGCTCCTGGCCTGTTCACATTGTGCTTGGGAAGAGCTGCAACACATCTGAGACAGGGACAGCTGCCCCAGGCACCGCTCTGAAGGTGGCAGCAGCAGGCAGAGGCAAATGAAACCAGCCTTTGTAGACTCCTGACTCCAAAAGAGCTGCAAGAGCCACTGCTGCTGTTGTGGGAGCCTGGCAGTTTGCAGGTAGAGAGGAATAGCACTGAGGAATAGCAAGAAATGAGGCAGCCGCACACATGCCAATTGCCTTTAGTGACTTCTTCACCATACCAAAAAATTGTAGTCCAGTTGAGATGTGAATGTATGTATCTATAGGGATAAATAGCTACCCTGAGTTACTAACCAAACACCCTAACCACAGGTGTGACTGTTCCCCTCCAATAAGGTCACTGCTGTCACTAAAAAGGGTCTCTTTCTAAATCGCTTTTCCAGCGCCGCTCTCTTTTTCATGAGCCCTTGCAGTTCTGAAGCTGAAGGAATTTGTAATTGTACTCATAATTCTGCTTAAGGAAAGGAAAAGACTTCAGTGCTGTAAGTAATTGTCACTGGGTCAGGAGGACAGGACAGGTCTCATTTTTCATTTAAAGGGCTTAAGTTAAATGAATAGTGTTTCTAAACTCTGACACGTGCTATAACGGTGAAAGTGCTTCTTTTCCTTATCATCATGTAAACAGTAACTAAATACATAAAATATAAATTCCAAGCTATTAGGAGCAATGGTGACAAAGTAATGATTTTAATGCTTTAAAAAAAAAAAAAAAAAAAAAGTGTAAGCATTTTCATTTGAAATATCCAAAGGGTTTAATGCTACTCAATTTTTGTAGCCATAGAATTCCAACCTCTCTTCCACACTAAAAACAAGTTAAGGCATTTCTCAAATTTCTGAATATCAACCCTTTAAGCTACAGTGTCATGCTTAAGATAAGTATCCAACAAGAGCGATGTAATCAAGATTGAACCAGGCTTGCACTCTTAATTCACTAGTGGAACTGTAAGGCCCTCTTCTGGATTATAAATTACTGCACAGCCAAGCAAAGTAGACGGGAATGATAAAACCAACCAGCACTATGAAAAGATACAGCATCTCAAAGATATTTTACACATACTGTCAGCAATTCCATGTCCTCATTTTCATATGTATCTGCCCATTTCAGTTACTACAATTTAGTAGCTAAGAATGACTCCAACTTCTTAGCAGATTCTTAATGATAAAGCATTTCTTGTGCTAATATTCATGAGAGATTCCACATCCTCCACTTTGCATGAAAATGCTGCTGTACGAAAAGCCAAGTGATGCTTGTTTATGCTTCTTAGCAACAGCATATGTGAATTCAGACATGCAGTTTTGCATGTCTAGATATCTGTATGACTCTTAGAACTTGCTTGAAAACTTGGTGTGTGTTAGGAGTGGAAAAAACAATGATGAATTGTTACAACAGTCTGATCTCAAATCTCCGAGGGCCGTGCAGTGCCTTGTATTTCCTTTGATTAAACATACGCACAAGGACTGTGGAGGCCTTACAAATGTAACCTTCCAGGAGATCTACTGACTTGTCCAAGCAAACATTTGCCACTGCAAGGCAAGATGCTTCCCCAGGCAGAAGAAAATAAAATATTCTAGAACAGAATGGCATCATTACAATGGATCCACCAGGCTGTAAACAACTCAGCATGGAGCATAATTTTTCCCCTCGCTCAAGAACAGTCACCTGTTCTTCTGTTTGGTAACGCATAGTAGCAGGAAACCACAGACATACACAGAGCCGCCGGGACAGGTAGTAACTCAGTAGTAAGAACGCTGCACAGGAGACACGTAACATAGTTTTATTTGACTGTACATTCAGGAAAACGAGGACACCAAAGAAAACTTCATGTGCGATGTTTTGTAAATGTCTAACTCGCATCACCGCAGGACTACTTCCGATTGTCCTTTTTCCGAACTTTCGATTTCGGTGCTGCCAAGAAGAAACAGAAACAGAGACAAAACATCAGAAGTGAATCACAAATCATGAGTGCCAGCACTGTCTTCTGTTACATTGGGATCAAAATAGATCCACAAACGTGAAACCTACCATTGGGATTTTCTTGTCTGTAGAAAGCTTTCAACAATTCCACTGCTTCCTTGGCACGGTAGCCAGCAGCGCACTGTTCAAACCAGAATGATGTTCATGAGCACATTTCAGAACAACATAGTCCATGCTTCACAGTAATGCCTTAAGTACAGAGCAATTGTAGGCACCCGTACCGCCTATTCTGCTAATTTAATGTGTGCCTTGGGGGTCACAAAATACCTCATACATTATAAAAATACAGTGTTCAGACTCAGTAGAGTAAATAATTTCCCTAGTACCTTACAAGTAAGGTAAACCAAACTTTCTTAGTAACTGAAGTAAAACTTTTATGCACCAATTTCTTTCTTATTAATGTGTGTTCAACTTACACCATCTACTCCACAAGCACAAGACATACGCTTGGGATTTTTGTAGAAATCACCAGGACGCATCCCTCCACATGCCTATTCTTTAGTCCTAACAGTCACCTTCTAAATCTTTTTGGCCTTTCAAAATTTTTTTTCCCAGCCAGGAGCATCAATGAGAAAGCATTTGAATATGTCACTACAGGAAAGCTCCATCCATAGTGAAAGTAATCCATTACAGCTACACATCCCACTGCAGCTGACTGGAGAAACAAAAGGAGGACCTGTAGTACTAAAGATCTTCTCCTCTCTTTCCTCTGAACATACAGAAAAATGAAATACCACATGCCAGCATCAGCAAACGAACACTCTCGCAGTATGGACTCTACAAATTCATCCAGCTGCTAGTCTCACTAACACCCCGGCAGAAAGATGCTTCAGACATTAGCAGCAGACTGCCAAGCAGTATTGCCTTACTGACTGAAATTCATTCTGAGCTGTGAGCCTTCAGTGTTTATTTACAATGCTGAAGTTTATTACTTTTTACATTCATTAAATCATAAATGCTAAGCGGGGAAAAAAAGCTCCAAGAGCTGCAATCAATATTCTGGTATAAGACAGGATCATCTGCAACTGTTTATAATGTAATCAATATGAGGCTGTAAATCTTCCCTACGTATGCGCAGGCATTTAGGCGCACAAGTATAATGCCATAAACCATCCAGAATTATGCGTGCTATACCTCTGTGGAACACTTGCCCAGCCCTTCTCAAATGACAAAGATGCCTCTTTCTACCCAGACACTCTGTCCCAGTGCTTCAGTCCCTTCCTGTTCAGAAAAGCTTCGTCATATCTAAACTGAATTGCCTCTGCTACATTTGCAGCCCATATTTATTCTGGGATTTGAACTGCATGAAGTGGATCTAAGGTAATGCATTTCACCTCATGTACAGACGGATGGAGAGCACGAATACAATCACTTCCAGTGGCTCAGCTAAAAAGCCAATAACCTAGTAAGCTGCTGTTAGCTGACCTCTATCACGTACTTGTACATTCTGCAGCTTAAAACAATTTTTCCCTTCTCTCCTCCTGTGGCATACAGTTATTGTTCTAAGCACTGCACATCTTTTAGACATATTTATTCCTTACCTTGTACCATGAGTATAATTCTTCCCTTTCTTGACGGATGCTTTTAAATAATTTACGATTGTTATCAGGCTTTCCCTCATTTTTCTTTTCCTTAAGGACGTCATTTTTTTTTGTTTTCTTGTTGAGTCAGGTTTACCTGACATCTGGTCATCTTTCACCCGGGTCCCCTTAAACTGATCCACAGCATTTTCAAAGCACAGCAACCGAGCTAGGCACAGTATGCTGAAAACAGAGGACAACATTTTAGAGCTTACCTCAAATGGATCTCCTGTGTTCACCATATCATCAGACGAGATGCTCAAAACGGAGCCGCAGCCTCCAAATCGCTCATTGCGACAGCCGTACACAACTCGTGGGATTTATGGGAATGAGTTAAGGCACTGAGCGGGGAGCTAGCCGGAAGTAAAGTAGCCTGATTAAAGCAGCCATTAAATTTCACTAAAATGTGCTTGTACTTTTCAAACTGAATTAGTTTGCACTGTATTTCCTCCCTCCTGTAACCAAAACTTGCTTCTGAATAATCTAAGATGCATTGCTGAAGATGTACATCCAGCGCTCCCCAAATCAGAGACACACAAAGCCGTGTTTTACTACCTGGCACACTCTTCAAAACTGAACACTGAACTGAGATCAGCTGACTTTCTGTAATAACAGGTATTTCTAAATTGCATTTTTATATCCCTAAGAGAAATTGTCGTTTGTCACCATTGCACCATTTCTCTTTCCTTCTCGAGTCTCTCATCATTTACCACCATACCGTAAAAGGAGTTTGGTACAGACTCTCCAGCAATAAGTTGTTACCCCTGTGGCTTTGCCTGACAGCGTTAAGCCCTTCCCTGTGGGCCCATCACCAAACAACTAACATTTTGAGGTATGGTTTCCCAGCAGGAGTATCATAAAAGGATACTCATCAAGCGCACGGCAGCCGCACACATGATGCAAGGCTCTACGGTCACGTACAGCACGGAGCGTGAGAACACTTCTTCGTGATCTCTCTTGTGTTGCTGGCACCACTCAAGGACCTGATCAATTGCCACCATTTCTGCATGTCGAGTAGGCTACGAGATAAAAGTAAACATTTTCTTAAAGTTTGCATAGATTCACAGCTTTAAGCTTCTCATTTGTTCACATGCAACAGAAAGAGAACCCGAAGTCATAGAACTTTTCTTCGTTCAAGTCAAAGGCACAACGGTCTGACATGTAATTTGTTAGCAGAGATTCCTTTCACTTCTGTTAAAGACGTAACGTAACGCTTTCTTGAGAAGTCTCATTTGAGCACGCCACTTTGCTTGCTCAAGTTGCAGAAGAGATTTCATGAGAAAACATTTTCAGTTCCATGCAACCCAAGCTGCAGAAGAAATATTCAATCCAACTACAAATATATTTGACTTTAATCTCATATGCAGCACACACAAGATCCATAAACTCAAGCCAGTTTTTTTTTTTTCCTAGGCAGAGAATTCTGTCTGGAGCTTCTCTCTCTGTCACGCCAGCATAGTAAGATGAGACGCGAAAGTTCTGCACACAAAACCCAACAGAACAATTCACCTAGCCCACAGCTTGCTTCCAAAGACCAGGAGTGCCAGCCACGTGAATTTCTCTGGCACCAGTAAGAAACTGCTCCTAGCTGGCACCTTTCCCTCTCTCTGACAGTTCCACTGTACCTGCACAAAATGACTGTACTGTGAACACACCATCATTTCAGTGTGTTTGTGGAACTGCTTGGCCTACCGTGTAGGCACAGTATTCCAGTCTGCACGAGGTGTAATGCTGCTCAGTAATCCATACGTACACATTGGCAAATAGTGCAGCGCCAGCAGGAGCATATCTGCAGAGCAAAACAGTGCTGAGGACGTGCCACCAAGGCACAGGAGTTCACAGCAGGCCGGCTCCCGCATAGTCGTACGGACTACATGTGTCCATCAGCACTGCTGTGCATCAGTGTGCTCTGTGAGTGCATCTCTTCAGCACAGCCTCATCTGAAAGGAAGTTTGACCTCTCTGGGACACAAACCAAAGCCTGGTGAGCAGACAAGAAATCTGTTCCACGAGTGCACGCGGGATCTGCACTAACACAGTGATGGGCCTACTCGGAATGAAAACATGGATCTGCATCACCACACAGCCATGATTCCTCCAGAGCCGCTAGCGAGATGTTGCCACGAAAGTTCCCTTGTTGAGCAAACGAGATCACACCAGCTGAAGTCTTGGTGCAACACACCTTACGGAGGCATCAAACACAGCGCCCTCCTGCAGAATGATCCCTCAGAACTACTGCAGCCACCATCACACACAAGTGTAAGTTGAGGCTATTCTAATGTTGTGCCCCTTGAATCAGGAAAAAACATAAATGCCATGTTGGCTTTTCAACTCCTGGGCACAAACTGAAAACATAAGCAAGTTACTGAACAGTCTCCATACGGAGACCAACTAGACTACGTCTCTTAACTCAGCAGATACAGCCATTAGTTTTCCAAGGAAAGAAAACTATGGTAGAGGTTTCTAAAAATGATGAAAAATGCGGAAAAACAACCAGTAAGTTTTGATATACTATTTCTTATAACAAGTGGGCACCCAATGAAATTATCAGGCAGCGAAGCTGAAACAAGCAGACGGAAGTACTCTTTCACAAAGCACGTAATCGAATTGTGGAACTCGTCGCCACAGGATGCTATGGAAGCCAACAACGTAAAAGAGTTCAAAGAAGGTTTAGACAAATTCGTGGAGGATATGTGCACAGACAGCTATCAGAAGCAACGATCCAGACACAGTCTCGGGCTCTGAAGTCCCAAAGCTATTCACTTCCAGAAGCGGAAAGGATATGTCACCAGGTAAAAGCCTTGACATTATTAAAATAGTACCTCAAACCGTGCCAAATGTTTTTGTAGGCAAATGAAGATATCATCACTGCCCTGAAACGCTTATCTTCTGAAACTCAGACAAGAATTAGCAAGTGTGAGCAAAGAGGGCCATAGCTCGAAGTTCTATGTTGTCTTGCGGCTTCGTGAGTAATTTAAGAGTGTGAATATTTCATTTCCAGTTATCACATGCTGCATGTGCAAGATGCTGTGGGCAAAGACACACACTACAGTGACCCAACAGGAGATTAAAAAAAAAAAAAAAAAAGAAGGAGAAATCTGTATGCATCAACAAACGACCTGAAAGAAAGAACATGTTAGTGGGAAGCGTATGATTGCATCACAAATGGAAATAAAAATGTTTTTAAAAAGTTCTAGTTGGAAAGGGTCATATATATTATAAGGAAGAAAATTTTAAGGTTGGTCTGAGGGAAGACGGTGAACAAGCAAGAAAATGTGGGAGCTGCCAAAGGGAACACAGAGCTGGCACGAGCTTGTGAAGTTACTGCCAGGTTGCTAAAAACAAGCGTCTTACACGGGCATTTGTTGCACTACTGCCCAATGAATACAAGTAATGACAAGCCTAACTATTCTGAAATGCTGATGCCACAGCCATGCTACTAAAAAATACAAAAAAACAAAACAAACAAAGAGAGCTGTATGTAAACTCCCTTCTTCCAATACCAACACTTTCCAGAATATGATGGTGATCAGTAATTTTGAAAATTACTCCCATAGAGTAAGAAGCTGTATCTCTGATGGTAACGTGCTCTGCAACGGACACCTGGGGCAGAAACAAAGTACGCAGGGTGAGAAGAGGCAGACTGAAAAGATCTGAAAGGTTTCAGCACCTGAACCTTTTTGACAAGATGACACGCTGCCAATGCCATCGTGATGCTATTAATGCATCAAGGGAGGCGGTCACATGACCTGTCAGAAAACCTGTCAGAGCCGTACTGTAACAAAAAAGTGGAAGGCCGTACAATTCTGACACCTACAGCTCCAGGCTGGAGTCAAGAGCAAAACAGGCAACGCAACAAACTGCGAGCGTAATGTAAGGCCTAGGCTATAAAAGAGAAATGAAATAAAGTACCATGTGGGTTTAGATGAGACAGCTGGCACTAAAGTAACCGAGTGACTTTCTTTGACAAATGTTTTTTCTAGGCAAGAGAAATACCGATCTCTCTAGGTTTCTACAAACTGTTTGGCATAGCACATCACAGATAATTATTGTCAGTCTAGGGAAAACAGCACAGCACAGGAAGTCTAAAAGGCAGCTCCCAAAAAGATGGGCTGACTTACTTCCAGGGAGAGAGGGAAGTACCTGAATTCCCAAAAGACGAGCCAAAGCTGGAACAGACGCACAGAGGAAGAATTAGAATGAACGCAGAGAGGGACTGTGTGGGGAAAACAAAAGCCCAAAGGGGCTATGCCTTTAGATAGATCCAAGCTATGTAAAACAAAGAACGACGCTGGCATGCGAACAGACATATATAAACGGACCATAAAAAGCTTAAACTGGACGTCAGATGTTTTCCAGCCATCTGAGGAATGATGTTCTGGAGAAGCCTTCCAATATGAGGTGAGGCGAGAAATTAGATTTAAAGTGGAACTTGACAGATTTAGGATCTCTGCTGGAACTGCCTCAATGGTTCAAGAGATGTTTTTGTTTTTTTCCTCCAGGACTGTTGCTAAATAATGCCAGAGATCCTTAGGAGAAAACTGAAAACACTTTCCTGCTTTCACATTTCCCTGTAAGTGCCTCTTCCAAGCTCACATTTTCTTTTAGTCTGCAGGGAGCAATTAACTGTATGATCAGGAATTTGGAAGCACTGAGGATTCAGCATTTCCTATCACTACAATATCAATATTTATGAAATTGACATCAAAGAGCTGAAACTTGAGCTCAGCCGAATCTTTAAAATGGCCTGGCTTTCAATTATATTAACAGCTTACTGTTTCCAAAACACAGACGGAATTTTTGAAATGAGGCTACTTGGGTTTACGTACATACCTTCAGGCAACCCTGACCTTTTTTTTAACAAAAATAGGCTGAAAGCTTCCCTAATGTTCTTAAATTGACTGTGATTTTGGTATCAGCCTCACCAGTAACGTCCTTCCCATTTATTAACGCATGATTTGGCACAGCATTAACGTCTGGCACAATTGTCCCACAAAGTGTCTGCTTTCCCACGGCGTTTGCACTGATCTCACTTGAAATACCTGTCTTCTTTGCCATCTAAGTTTCTTGAGCTGTATCAAAATTATTTTAACATATGGTGGATGTCCTATAACACAAATAGGTATAAGGATTCATCTTTACTGGTACATTTTTGGACTTACCAGACTCATTTTCACCTTTTATTACATTTTGAGACGAGAGACGTTGAATGCAAACTACAGCCAGAGTCTGCATCCAGGTACATTTCTACAAACCTTCCCGCTGCACAAAACCCCGTTGCCTTTAATGGGTCTCTCAGCATGCACGAGGTCTAATTTTACGGCTAAAACTGCAAGCATCAGCCCTAAAAGTTAACGGCAATATTTTTTTGAGACAGAACGACTTTCTAGAGCCGTTCTCAAGCCCTGAGGATCCCCCCTGCTCCGCTCCTGCCCACCCCACCCCAGCGCCCCACCGCCCGTTCCCCGCCAGGCCCCGGCCCGCGGCCGCCCACTCACGTTCTTGGTCTCGTTCACCTCGTTCCTGCCCTCCCCGATCACCTCGCCGTCGTACACCAGCAGGCAGCCAACGGGCACCTCCCCGGCCTCCAGCGCTTCCTCGGCCTGCCGGGCGGACACGCGTCGCGGCTTAACGCTACGCGGCGGCAGCGGCAGCCACGCGGGCGCCGGAGCCCGGCTTCCCCCCACCCC
>VXAV01011288.1:488575-505111 GCA_013399715.1 Alectura lathami | reverse complement strand
TTTTTTTTTTGGTAGTCCCCAGGTGCTGCATGTGTTGTAGGACAGCCAGTGGCAGACCTTTTACAGAGCAATGCGAAGTGCAGCTCTAGGTCCTTACTGCGGTGCCTGTACCTGAACGTGCTGCTGGTAGATGCAGTTCTGAAGCATGACATGAGTGCACATGCAGCTCCCAGGCTAGCAGGTCCTTGAAATACCCCATAATCACGAAACCTGCAGAGCGCAAGCAGCCGTGAGTAGTGCAAGTGCACGCAGTCACCGACACAAAGCTGCGGAGCTGGAGCTCCCCAAGTGCAGCATCAAGTCCTCCAGCCTACTTAGAGGAGCTGAGGAGAGCACTTTGCAGCCATGCATGGGAAGCAAACTGCAGAGTCACTGTGCTGCCCATGCAGATTTTTTGTTGTGCCTTGTTTTTGCTGAAGCTCTGTGGATGATGCAGCTTTTACCTTGGCTGACTTTCCACACGTTGCTTTCTCAAGGATGAAACCAGAGTGCAGAACAACAGTTAGCGATGTGTCAAAGTTGCAGCTTAGTTCAGGGGAGGAGGGAAGGAGCAGAACTGCTGCTGTCCGGTGTTGCAACACTTGAGACGGTGTGCTTTCTGGAAACTCCCCGTTACACTTGGATGGCTGCTAGGGCAACTTTGGACCCTGGTGCGACACGCGGCAGCTCTCAGTGCGGAGCACTCTCACTGCTTTAACCACCAACTGCTACGCAATCAGCTGCCTCAGTCCGAATTACAAAGGTGCTGCTCCAGCGTATCGCTCCGGGGCACGCACGTGATTCTTCTTGAGATGTTTCCTTCTTACAGTCTCACACCTGTGCCATGTGTACCTGCAGGAGGAGCCTTGTTTTAAACCTTTGTGACCTTTCTGCCACAAAACCTGGAGTTAAAGGATTTATTTGGGGCAGGAAAATGAAACCAACTTGTCTTTTGGACAGATGGTTATGTCTGAATGTACTTTGAAAAATGTGGTGGAATGGAATGGTTGGGAAAATCTTGTGTTCAAAAACTGTTTTCTTGAACTGAAGAAATTAATTGTTGCTGCTTCAGTAGGCTGCAAAAAAATAAAACCAGTACCCTGAAGATGGTGTTCTAAATACATATTCTTGCCAGGAATTGATTATTTTTAGGGGAAAAATGTTGTTATTTATGAAGTCTCATGTTGGTTAGCAGTTTACAGTGGTAAAATTGCATTTTATGTTGAGGGAGCCATAATACCGAAGTTTGCATGTGATGGAGTGATTCTTTTACTTGTGACAAGTGATTAGGCTGCCTAAAGTTTCAAGCAGGAGAGATTGACTTCTACTTATTTCCCAAAAGCCTCATAAAATTAAAAAAAAAAAAAAAAGTGATTATGCATATTAAGAAACATACAACTGATATGAATAATCAGATTTTTTTTTTTTTGGTGGCTGTAAATATTAGGGCACAACATTGACAGGCCTTTTGAAATACTGATGATAGCTTTGGAGAACATACTGAAATGTTTTAGTGACCTAAAAACGTAACTGGATTCAAAACTGAGAGTAATGATGCTGTTTTTTGTGAATCAGGTTGTAGAACTATTTCAGGTTGTAGAACTATTTTTGTAACTTTCAGGATTCAGGAACTGTTAAATGCCTCGTTCATTCAGATATCACCTTTGAATCTTGAAAAATGGTCTTAAGATTGGTTTTGGCTTTTGAAAGTGCCCGGGGGACAAGATGGCTTGATTTGATATTCACACTTCTTCTGTGTACTGTTGTTGACTTGATAGAGTCAGATATGGCACTCTGTAGAGAAATTTCAGTATTTAGGGAATTCTCTGTACTGGGCAGAAGATGATCAACTTGTACGGTAGCCTTTTCTGCTTTTTTGTTGTTGTTGTTGTTTTTGGGGGGTGAGGGGGGAGTTGCCCCTTTTCTCTCCTGGGCCCTGGATTCTTAGAGTCAGAACATGGGAAGAGCTTGTTACGCGGAGCAATCGCAGCACCTAGGTAGGTGACAGCAGCTTCCAGTGCATACAGGGAGCAGCAAACAAACTTGGTGCTTGCGAGGTGTTACGAGAAACCCTGTGTGGAGGGAGAAAAAATCGTGGAAAGCTGTTTGCAGTGGGCAAAGGTGCTGGGAGGAAATATAGAAGACACAGTGGTATCTTGAAGGGTGGCAAGAAAGAGGGATGGAGGTAAGGGAAGATGGGGCTGTGGGCAGACTGGAGAGATCTGTGAACACCCAGTGCTGTGGGAAGAGCAGCTGGGGGAAGCTGAAATACTATTTCTGGTCATTGCTGTTGCTGATTGCTATTTAAAATACTCGAGCCCCACATATCTCTTCCCAAATCACTATGTGTCCTTATAGTTTTAAACCAATGAAAGGGGCTTTGCTTACATTTTGGAAGCAATTTGTAATCTGAAAATCTCTCTTTAGGAGTCTATTTACTGGGAAAATATGGGCAGAAGAAAATCAGAGAAATCCAAGAACGAGAGGCAGCTGAATACATCGCCCAAGCACGAAGGCAGTACCATTTTGAAAGTAATCAGAGGACGTGCAATATGACAGGTAAGATAAGGAACTGGTTACTGTTCTTGATCAGTGGAGTTAACTGGGGATTTATACTAGGTATTGACAGGAATGAAGAAGAATAAGAGATGAAGGTGAATTCAAAATCTTAGCTGAATACTAGTGCATAAATACAGTCATGATACATCTTACTGAATCTGAAGAACAGAGGGTTGAAGAGGTTCCTAGGGGCTGTCTTAACCCTTGGTTTGAATATCCTCATCTATAATGTAACCTGTGTGTATATTCGTGTGCAATTTTTGTCAGTTCAAGACCCTTTGTGTATTGCCCCATGGTAGTACTCAGGTGTGAAGCATCACCTAGAATTTACAGCAGGATTAATTCCCTTATTCATTGTAGCATGTTGCTAGTAAACTTCACAGAGACCTTGGTGGGTAACTTTTCTTTGCAAATGAAAAGCGTATCAGTGCCTTCATTCCCTGTGCTTGGACAGTGAAAATGTACCTTGCTGTCTGGGGAGCCAAAATGGAAGTGGTTTTATTCTAGCATTTGTCTTTTGATTGTGCAATGACATGAGTAGAGTTTTAAAAAACTCCTTGTCATTCTTATAAATGCAAGCCATTCAAAACTATTTCTATAACACAAACTGGACAGCATTTTCTTTTCCTGTTGAAATTTGTAATGGCTCCTTGAGTGGGTGCAAATAGTTTCTGTGCACCTTGTTTACTCTGACCAATTTGTATTTCATTATTATGTTTTCCATTTGGTAGTGCTGGGACTGACTGCTGCAAGGACTACATTTTTCTTTGCCATTGTTCTGTCTGGCAGCATGCATTCTTGTCAAGATTTTTCATATTTTGTTTGTAGTGTTTAATATGTTCTGTGCATGCTTATTTCCCATTTCCTGTTCCCATCGTCTAACAGCAGGTTGGACCTTGAATATTTTGGAAGTCAAGGATTTTCTCCCACCAGCTTTCCTTTGGTTAAAATANGGCAACAACACCCTTAGAACTTTATCTTCCCATTTGGAGAAGTGCAAGAGTGTGGATTTTCACTGTTTTTTCTTCTGGGGAGTTAAAGGTGTGCGTATGCAGATATTGCAGGATGTGAGCAAGTACCTGCAGACAGAGCCAGGAAAAGGCACGTAGCTGCGGAAGGGCAGCGCTGTGCCCAAACTGGTAGGTGGTGAGCAGGGCACTTCTGAGTACTTCCAGGATTTCCTGGGTTTCTTCTCTTCCCAGCTTCCCACGTAGAGCAAAAGGGACCAACACTGTACAGCAGCTATTGAGTGAGAGTGCGGGAGGGGTTTATGGTGTTTTTTCTGTCTTGACAGATTTTGGTATATGTTTCTGNTTTTTTTTTTTTTTTTTTTTTTTTTTTTTTTTTCTTTTAATAACAGTGCTGTCAATGCTCCCAACCTTGAGGGATGCCTTAATGCATCAATTAAATTCTGAGAGTCTCACATCTCTTCTTAAAAACAGGTAAGACTGTTTGTTTCAATGTGTTAAAGATTACTTGATTTGGTAAGGTTTTTTTCGAAGTATTTGTAGTGTAGAGATAATGTGTGGGATTTTCATTCTGTGTCCCTTTGAATTGCTAGTCTTAAGGTATTTTGAAATCACTACGTAAGTATTTTGTTAGCTTAGATGTTGTTCGGTAGGTGTGGCTGGCATTCTCCAGGCTTTACAGGAAATGATCACCGCTTTCAGATGCGGCAATAAGAGCCATTCTTTTTGTTGAGTTCTTGTAAGATAAAGTACTTAGAGGATCTAGTCTTCTCTTAAATAGAGTTGTCTTTGTAAAAACATTTGTGTGATCTTACCAAGGTCAGACATGTGAATGGTAGTGGAAAGTGTCCGAGATGAGTTTGGAAATGGAAGTGAGTTACATGAATTAATAGGGGCATGTCATCCATTGAGACAAATGTCTGCGTGTCAGAACACACCTTTGTTTTCACTATAACTGTGGGAACAAATGACATATTTTTAAATACATGAAGTGCATAATAGCATGCCTTAAAAGCTACTTGGCATTTAGGAAGAAGTAAAAGCATTATTGCAGGCAGTTAACAAAGGGCTTCTGACTCACTCAAGACTGCCTTTCCAGTTTACCTCCCACTAACTTATTTATATAGCTTTAACATTAGCTGTGCAGCGATTAATGAATTCTTATCCCAGCGTTGTCTTTTTTCAGTCAAAAAAACCTCCCACAGAAATGCAATAGAAAGCGATATTTAAAGTGGGAGTTACATCCTAAGTAATGTGTTTGTAATAGATGATACGAGAATTGCCTGCTGTAGTTGAATGTTACTTCACCCAAACTACAAGAAGTTGGAAAAAGTTAGTTTGGGTGGAATATTTAATGCATTTGCCACAGTAAGAGTTCTTCTTACTGAAAAATCAACCTGCGTGAACAAGGGATGTTGTGGATGGCCAAATTTGTCTTCTGGAAAGTACAGCAAAATAGTTTGCAGATGCCTATGGCCCCTTGTTCCATGGCAGAGACAAGTAATGGCCTCATTTGTTCCCTGTAGCATGCATTCTTTTATCAAAATATAGCCGATGTCTCTAACTTGTTTGAGTAGTTGGAGCAGTTTATGGGTGCAGTGGCATGGTTCTGAATTCCAATAATCCCAGCATAAATAGAGATGAGACTTCTTGATTTTTTGTTACCCGTTTCTGAAAACAAATGTTTGTGTTTGTAAGTGTTGGTTACATGCAGCTGTGGCCATGAGTATCCTGTAAACATGGGTATCCATTTAGAGTGCAGGTTACAGTAGAGTTGGTCTTAATGCTTCATTTTTTGACTTGTGCTGAGGAATTTTTAAACAGAGGCTTGCGTGTTTTGAACTGAAAGGGTAGAGAAGGGGTTAGGGGGGCACAGGTCATGAAATGGGGCTGCAGAGTTGACTTCAAAGCAAGTCTGTCAAGAAGCTTCACATTCTTATGCTACACATAAAGGTATTGATTTGTTTTCTTTTGAATTTGATTTTGGAAGATGAACCAAAGGGCTCTGGACCCTTCCAGTGCCACTGTTGCTCAGTGTAGGAAAGAGTAGATATGGAGATTTATCTTCCCATGTCTGTGAAGATGCAGTCGTCTTCTTACATTATCTGTAAGAGAATCTTGTCATTCCTTAAGTAAACTCCTTTAACTCAAAATCCTTTCAGTTCCTTAAATGTAAAACCTTTTAACATCGTTTTAGTAATTTAGGGTGGCCAGGGGTAGGTTGGGAGTATAGGCAGGTTGACTTCTCCAGTCTCCCAGAGAAACTTTTAGAGTTAGCACCACAGAAGACTACGGGTGCTCTTGCACCATATGTCCTACTCTTCTCAAGGCAGTGCGATTGAATGTCGTTGCTGTAGTCTTGCAGTGTTGCATATCTCCCACTTATTGAACGCTAAGCTTTATTCCAAAACTCTGTTTTGTGTTTGCGTTGCCTTCTGCCTTGCTTCTGTAATGAT
Organism: Alectura lathami; assembly: GCA_013399715.1. NCBI lineage: Eukaryota > Metazoa > Chordata > Aves > Galliformes > Megapodiidae > Alectura > Alectura lathami. The sequence continues at coordinate 499,149 of VXAV01011288.1, read as the reverse complement.
TTTCCAAATAAATGTGATATGAAAGTTGAGCAGCGGCTGAATCTTAGTATATTGCAGCAGCTGAAGACTGAGGAATCCATTTCCACTGTTAGGCTTAATACTTGCAGTCTTAAGCTGTTACCTGGTTGTTGCCTTATGCTGTGAGGAGAAACTTTGTCAGCATGAGCTCTAACATGTATTTTAACCTAGGAGGTACAAGTGCGTTTGGCTGATGTTGGTGTATTGGCTTCTCTTTTGTTCTTCAGGTGGCATAGAAAACATAAAGCTTATAAGTAACACTTTTAGTTGAGTCCTGTCATGTGCTTCACCTACAGAAATAGTATGGTATCTTTTTTTTTTTTTTTTTTTTAAGTCCTTGTTTTGCTTTTGAATGGCTTTTACAACCATTGGTTTTGCTTGCAAAAAGTAAAGTCAGTGTGTAAACTCCTTGTGTGTGCTATGGATCATTGTACCTCTAGTAGCTATACTTTTGTTTTTCAATTCTGTCTCTATTTCTGGACTTGTAGATTTAACAGTTTATAGTATCAGTTTGTTTGCATTATTTGATAGCAGTGAGCTTAAAAATTCATTGTCTATGTAATTAATATAAAAGTCAAACTAATGCCAAAGTACATGTGTTTGTTTCAGAAAGATAAAAACATTCCTTAATGGTTAACTGGGCCTGTAAAGAGAAATTATTTCTAGTAAAAAGTGTATTGATTTTTATTAAATAGATTACTGTACATTCTAGGCAGAGGTTGGTCTGAACTGTCTGTCCTAAATATTTGTGTTACTTCTGATCCCAAGAAGTTAACAGTGTTTCCCTAAGTTACTGTTGCAAATTGTTTCCCTCACAATAGAGATACACCATGCTTTACTGAAAGTGCTTAACAGAAGAGAATAGCTGGTTAAAGTTCCTGGGTGGCTTGCTTGCTCTTCTGCCTGCCGCTCTGTTGCTGAAATACCTCTGGTTAGCAGTTCTAAGTATGTCACAGGTCTTAGTTCAGGTGTGCCCGTACTACAGGCTCCAGGAGGAGAAACAAGTTGAACATGAGCCAGCAGTATGCCCCAGCAGCCCGAAGGGCCAAGCATACCCTGGGGTGCATATGAGGAGCAGCTGAGGTCCCTGGGTTTGTTCAGCCCAGAGCAGAGGGGGCTGAGGGGAGGCCTCATGGCGGCCTACAGCTTCCTCCCAGGGGAGCGGAGGGACAGGCGCTGAGCTCTGCTCTCTGGGGACAGCGACAGGGCCCGAGGGAACGGCATGGAGCTGTGTCAGGGGAGGGTCAGGCTGGGGGTTAGGAAAAGGTTCTGCCCCAGGGGGTGGTGGGCAAGGAACAGGCTCCCCAGGGCAGTGGGCACGGCCCCAAGCTGCCGGAGCTCAAGAACACCGCTCTCAGGCACAGGGTTTGGGTTTGGGGTGGTGCTGTGTGGGGCCAGGACTTGATGAGCCTTGTGGGTCCCTTCCAACACAGGGTATTCTGTGATTCTGTACAACCTGCGTTCTTGCTTTTTGTCTGCAGGGTATTTATAGTCTTAGAAATCAGTCAGGTCAAAAGGTAAATGTATTTCAATAGAAGAAAAACCCGTGCATGTATGTGAGTGGACTTCTTTTCCACAGGTGTTCATGGTCTTACCTTTAGATGGTGGAGTCTGAATTTTAAAGTCAAGTGAGGCAATCTTGTAAGGAAAGTAGGATAGGAATTCTAATCCTGTGCCTTTTATGCACAAGTGGATACAGAAAGCCCTACTGAACTGAGGTCCATGTGAAATATATATATACGATCAAGGCTCCAGGAAAGCCTTACCACTGTGTACCATCAGTGGGCTTTTTCTGACTGCTTAGCATAGGCACTCACAATGATAACTGTATGTAGCTGACATCAATAAATACTATATTTATACATTGAAATTGAAATATCTTTTCCGTGACATCATAGTGCATTGTTTATATACTGTTTTCTTGAAAGAGGTAAATCAAAGTAGATGTAAATCTGATGTGAATAATTATAATAATTAAATGAACCTGCCGTGGGGCACTGTAGTTTTATTTAATATGTCTATTAATTTCCAAGGAAATTATATAATGGTTAATATTTCCATTTATTTTTCCCACAGGCCAGCAAACAAGTTAGAAATATGGGAGGATTTAAAGATAATAAGTAAGTGTAAATGAAAGATTCCATCTACATAATATTTAATATAAGCTTCAAAATTACTTTCACACCCTTAAAATGCACACTTTGCACTAGAGTGAGTTGTTTCAGGAGGTACAAACACGGTGTAACGTGCTACAGAGCAAATTTCTCCTCCTACGCTCCCTTGCAAAAGCTCCTCACTAAGGATTTTTTCATATACCCCGGGGAATACAGATGCACAAAAACCAGGGTGAAGAATTTTGTTGGCCCTTGCATTGTCCTGCTCAACAAAACTTTGTTAGGACTTCCTGTACCACCACAGAAAAATCACTCTCATTTTTCAGAAAGTTTGATTCTGAACCTAGCAGAAAACATCCCTCAGAAATGTAATCCAGCCCTTACATGGGCAGCAGTTTTCTCTTCTTGAGCCTGCTTGAGGTAACCACCACAGCAGTAGTTACAAACCCTTTGGTTCATCGTTTTATATATTTTATATATTGATTCATGGAAGCAGTGGAAGGGAAGGAATAATAGTGAAGTCAGATAATTATGTAGTGAAATATTACTAAAAATTTTTTTGCTAGTTTGAATTTGTTACAGCCATTTGTTATCCCTGCCACCACAGCTTCCCTGGTTTTGTCTTTCCTCCCTTCTGGTTTTGTTTCTCCTTTTCACAACACCTTTGCAATCCTACTTTCAATCTGGTTGCTTTCTTCCCACGCCCTTACCACTCAGCACTCATCCGAATTTATTGGTCGTTTCTTCCACACATCCTCTGTTGCCTAGTGGTAGCTGATGCTCATTTTCATTTTCTTTCTGTAGATATTAGCTACCCTGCCTTAGGTAACTTTTGTGGGTGTTTTTTTTTGTTGTTGTTTGTTTGTTTTCTTTTCCCTGAAATTGCTGTTATGCCTTCTGTCTCTTCATTGCATGATGAGGGCTAACATACTGTGTGCATTTCCTGGTCTAAAGAATTAAGGGGATATGACAGCGCTGATATAGGGTACACCTTCTGGAGCAGCAGCCTGCATCATTATATAGGACCTTAGGGCACTGGAACGGGCTCCCCAGAGAAGTAGTCAGAGCAACAAGCCTGAGCTCATGGAGCGTTTGGACACTGCAGGACATTCAGACACTGATTTTTGGGGCATCCTGTGTGGGGCCAGGAGTTGGACTCTGATCCTTGTGGTTCCCTTCCAACTTGGGATATGCTGTGATCCTGCAATTTAAATGGGGCAGCACTTCAGCTGTAGCTCCTGCATATATTAGGCTCACCATCGTCTTGGACATGTGTTACGAAAAAGTGTCTTATGACAACCAACGAGAGAAATTGCTGTGTATTTAAAAATCATCAGTGCTTCTCGAGTCTTGGAGAGTACTCTCCCTCTTGACTCACCCTTATTTCTTTGACTTTGCCGTTGCTTTGTTGTCTCTCTTCAAGGTTTCACCAGAAGCATTGTAGCTGTGTATAGTACCTGTATGCTGGTAGTTCTTTTGCGAGTCCAGTTAAATATAATTGGCGGTTACATCTACCTGGATAACGCTGCAGTCTGCAGGAACGGCACAGTAAGTTCCGTGCTTTGTTTCAAAGGTTGAAATTCCACATTCTTGGAAGTGAAGGAATGATTTAGTGAGAGATGAAAAGGCGTAGCTTGGGAGCACTTGAATGAAACCAGGAGTTCCGTAAGTGGGAGATGGGAAAGCGTTACTGATAGTAACATATGTTGATATTTCATTTTAGTCTCTCAGTTTGGATGATTTGGTGATGCTGTTGCTTAAACAAAACACTTACAATACTAAATAATACCAATTGTCTGCATTGGTATTGCTTAAAGAACGCTACTCCGTATCTAAGCACCAGACTAATTTCTTTGGTTCCCGCACTCTGTTGTGAAACAGCAGTACTGTGCGAATGATCCAAGATAGGTGGGCAAATACCCGTAGAAAAGCTTAGCTCTTCCTAGCTTGTACATTGATTCCCTCAGTTAAATTTTCATAGGGTTAAAGAAAACTGTTGCTTTCCAAATTTTGACTTTTTTTTTTTTTTTAACCTCCAGAAGGCCATCTGCCTAAATATCTGGGGATGCGGTAGAACGCTTGTTTTTTGTTTACACGATGTTCTTCTTGCTCAGTAACAGTAGATCCCAGAGTAAGGGCTGTGCATTGTTGAACAGCTCATCTAAAAATAACGGATGCAAACTTCTGTTAGTTGTCACATGTCCCTCTGTGATAGCTCTTGCCAAGAGCCAAGGAGAAGCATGTCAAGGCAGCTCTGAAGGGTTTAGAAAAGCTTTCCTTAGGGAGGCCAGAGATGGTGGTGGTCACGTTTCGTTTTGCAAAGTCTGACAAAGGTTTTTTGGGCCAGAGGCTCTGGAGTAGAAATGTTTCCTTTCTGTTACTTTTCCAGGAGTGGAGTGGGTTGACAGAATCAACTCTGAGGCACTTTGCTGGAGCAAACTGAGATCCTGCCCCAATTCCCAAAAGCTGCTTTTCTATCAGGGGATTTCTATGGCTTCAGCTAGAGTTAAACATAAATACCCTTTTCCAGCAGGTTTAATTTTTAGGGTGGTGGAGGGACTCATTTCACCAGCAATACAGTTTTTTAGGAGACTTTCCCACACGACTGAAAAGTGACAGATGTTAAAGATCCTTCTGTGCCACTAGAGCTGGAAGAGAGAAATACCAGAGAACTTAAAGATCTGTGTGTTGATGGCAGGAAGGGAGAATCAGAGGCTGCAGCCTGCAACTGGGGAGAGAGGAGATTTGGGACTTCTGTCAACTATGACAACCTGTAAATGCATATCTGGATCTTCTGGAAGGTGTCCTGCTATTCCTCATAGGCTGCTTGGAAAAATTTTGGTAGAAAAACGTAATTGGAAGGATGACCACAGCAAGCTGTGAAAGACTAAGGGGAAGTCGTGATTTATTTTTGAGGTCCCCTTTCTCAATTTTTCTTTTTAAGGATATTTTTCATCTGCATATTTGTTTTGCAAGTACTCTGATACAGAAGGAACCTCTCCAGCAGAGATCTGCACTGAGAATGGGGGAATCCATTTGCTGTAGGGTATTGTAAAGATGAAAGAAAACGCTTGCAACCTGTTTGAAATGATTTTTGTGTTGTTTTCTACTGTTGACATGTCACAGAACTTTTTCTTTTTCCCCCACAGACACCTCTAGCCCCCCCTGAGGTTCAACAGCAGTATTTATCAAGTATCCAGCACCTTTTAGGAGATGGTATGGCACTTGTTATAAACCGGACGCGCTTACGCAGTGCTCCTTTTCTCTACACTTGAGGAAATCATTAGAATAATTTTGATACTTTTCTTGTCCTAGGACTGACTGAGTTAATATCTATTGTTAAACAAGCTGTGCATAGAGTTTTTNGGCTTGTTTTATTACTTTTTATTATTACTATTATTCTAATAAAAGGCATACTGACTTCTTCCAAGCCAAAGTTTTTGGCAGGCTGGGAGCATGACAGTGCAAACCAATGTATCAGATTGGGATCCTGTCGCTTGTGAGCATATTATCAGTAAATAAACAATGCATCATTACCGTGTTGACTGCAAAATAATTAGTTTTCTTCCCATTCAGGCTTTNGCATATTATCAGTAAATAAACAATGCATCATTACCGTGTTGACTGCAAAATGAATAGTCTTTCTCCCATTCCAGCATTTCCCTTAAGCATGCCCTATCTCTTCTGGAGCTGGAACAGAAACTGAAAGAAATCAGGGCAGCAGTGGAACATAAGGATTCAGACCAGACTGCACCTTACTCTCCCTTATGTCATTACCTGATGCCTGATGAAGAAAGCCCCTTGGCTACCCAGGTACTTGTTTCAATTTCTTTCATCTACCTTTTTGGTTTGTTTGTTTATTTTGGAGAGGGAGGGGGGCCTATCAACCCTCTGGTTGCACTGGAACTGTTGTTTTCCTTCATACAAGAAGTGTCCTTATCTCTTTTATTTAGGCAGGGTAAAGTTGCACCAGCTTCACACTTGATTTAATGTGATAAATCATTTCTATTGAATACATTTGACTTCACTTACCTTAATTCCATGGCACAAAACTGTTTCTGCTCTTACTGTTAGGGTTGGTTATGGCTTTCTCACTAAAATAGCATCTGTCTTTGCTCTTTCTAGGCCTGTGGACTCACAGAAAGAGACACTGCTACAATTAAATTGCTTAATGAAACTAGAGACATGCTGGAAAGGTATGCAGAGAAGTACTCATATCGAACTCCTTCTCACAGCTGCAGTTGATACAAGACGATTAGTTTTGTATAAAAAGTGATGAGCTTTCATTTGCAGGATGTGACCGTTCAGCCACTACCCTGCACTGAATTTTTCTATTCAATAATTGCAGGCTAGGATTTTCAAAATGTGAGTGCTCTGAAACTCCTAAGAAGTAATCCTGCCTTGGCAAGAGGGTGAGGATGTCTTTCACAGTCAGACCCGTATCTCTTCCTCACACTTTCAGTAGTTAGGTAGGAGCAGAGGAGTACTTCTGCTGGGCTGGGCTAAATTGAGAGTAATTTTATTCCATGTGCTTGCTTTGACAAAATGAACAGCAGTATTGGCTTATCAGCATTTGTTTTTAACGTGTGGTTTTATGAGTGCTTGTATGCATCCTTGTACAGCAGCTGCTGTGGTGAGGTTCTCCAGTCAGCAGTGAACAGGAGTGAGCCAAGTCAAACGCCAAACTGCGCCTCGAATGTAACTGCTAGAGAGCTGGGGCACTTCAAGGCTAGCTCCCTCCTGTGTTACTGCTTAGGAAGAAATAGGGAAGGGAGGAATGCCTTAGATGTATCTGTCTTTTAGTCGCTTTAGGGTAGAGTTTAGGTTGTTGCTGGTTTGCTGTGGAGATGCCCAGGGAGCTGCTCTCCTCTGAGATTTGCAAATGGTTTTAGTCTGGAAGAACAAATGCTAGGAATCAAACCAGCACGTGTTTACTCTTTCAGCCCAGACTTCAGTACAGTTTTGAGCACATGTTTGAACAGAGGATTCAGTCAACTGCTGGACAATGTGGCGGAGTTCTTTAGGCCGACTGACCAGGACCTCTCTCAGAAGAGCTCCATGAATAGGTAAATGTTTTCTGTGGCCATGGCTCTCACATTATAATGCTGTTCGCCTCATAATGAATTCTGAAAAAGGCTGGAGGTTTTCTTGCCTGCTTGAAGCTCTCATGCTGGAAAGAGTTATTTTCTTGCCTTTCAAGAATAAATACCGCTCTTCTCGCTTCAGCCAAGCAGAGAGCTGGGAGTATTGCATGTTTCTTCCCTGCCAGGAACCTGCTAGAATTTTCCGGAGGCACCTTTCCCACCATCCCTTGCAGATCTAAAAACAGAAATCAGAAGACCTGTACTTTCCAACTTTTGCCAACGCTGTACAGACAGACTGACAGACTGCTTTTCAGGTCTGGGGGATGCCCCTGTGTACTCCCCCGTGAGGCTGTGAGAAGGCCAGCTCTGTACAGCCCGGTCTCTGGCTGTTGGTTCTTGTAGTTCTCAGGGAAGCTGGATGTTCCTGTGGTTCTCCAAATACGTGTAGCCTACAGAGCTTTAGGTTCTTGACTGCTGTGCTGGAAAAAATGCCAACGTTCAGCATCTTCTGCCTCTCTCTAACATATGGCTTTTATTCTGAGGTTAACTTGGTTTTAAAACAGTTCAGTGTTAGAAATCTGAAAGCCGAGTTCAAATTCTAGAGACACAATTTCTAAAATATTACAGACTTTGAATAGTGACTTACGTTTATTTTAATAACTGATGGCTCTTAAATTGTCATGTTTGTATTTAAATGTGTACTATTTACATTGCTTAAAATACCCCAAAGGCTTCAGTTCAGCTGTCTCTCCCAAGCGTGGTTCGGAGTTTGAGGCTGTGAGATTGCAGAGGGGCTCTTCTAACAACTCTTTACATATACACACACATGCAAATACTGAGCTAAACCATGTTTCTTTTGCATGTGAAGCGTTGTGAACCTGTAATAGGATAACCAACAGATACGAAGATTTGCTGTGGTAGTTCTGTATTAAATGAAAGACTTAATGGGGACAAAAACTTCATCCGTGTATTCCAGTTTCTGGTCGATGCAAATCTAAGTTCTTCCAGCCCTTATGTTTGAAGCAGCAATTATTTAGAATTGTAATATTCACAGTTTAGTTGTCTAGCAAATATCAAAGCAGTCAAGGTCAGTGTTTTCTGTTCTCTTGCAGTCTCTCCAGCATCACTCTTCCCTTAGCCAAGATAATTCCAATAATAAATGGACAGATCCACTCAGTCTGCAGTGAAACACCCAGTCACTTTGTTCAGGTAAGAATCTGGCTTTCTTTAAAACAGCCCAAATCAAGTGTGGAGATGTTGTATATTTCTTTTTAGTAACGTCCCTCATTTTCAGTGGCTTAGAAAAAAAAAATTCAGTAGGAATAACTGGCAAAATTTCAGCTTCTTGTAAAGCTGTATCTTCCAAAAGGATGTTTCTTCTCTTCCCTTAACTAAGCAGAAGTCTCCGCTTGGTTCTCTTTGGAGTTCTGTTTGTCACTTTCTTGTATTTGAAAGGTTTGGGTTGGAGCTTTGCTCATGATGACTATGACTGTGTACTGCAGCAAAACCAGAAAAGTGGGGGTGTGGTGTTGATTAAGCAAATTTACTCCTTAAATTTCTTCCAGGACCTACTGATGATGGAACAAGTGAAAGATTTTGCTGCTAATGTTTACGAAGCGTTTAGTACCCCTCAGCAACTAGCAAAGTGAGCTGCACGTTGATAGGAACAGGCCATGTATTTATAATGCATCCCTTGTGACTGCTGAGGAGCGGGGTTAATTTTGCAACGGTGTCGGAGCGGCAGCCCAGCAGAAAGAGCACACTGACAACGGGGAGGGATCCCACAGCCCTTCTATCTATCTAACAGAGTTCAGCTACAAACACCCATTGAAATATTCTTGTTGGAAGAAACACTGTACGTAAAGAATTTTCTATTAAAAAGTTGTTGAACTCTTGCATAATTTGATTATTTTTATTGCATCTGAACGGCATCTTGTGGCAGCATTACAAGAAGTTACAAAAACCAAACCTGTTTGCCTGGGGTGGGGACGTTTTGGGAAAGCTGCTAACGATAGTGATCGAAGAACACCAGAGGGAAGCAGCGAGGCTTCTCCGGTCTTCCCCCGTATTTTTCTTGTTATGAAGACTTCTTTTCCTGACTTGACGAGTGTTGTTCCAAAGAGTTCCTCATTCTTCAGAAAGCCTTTGCCAGCCGATGCCCATGCCTCTTGACCAAGCTGGGGGGTGCTTTGTTACTTAGTACTGAAAGAATGTGGATTTTTAGAAGTGCTTGTTTATGCTGTTCCAACAGCTACACTGTACACATCAACTTGTAAATATTTTATCTTAATTTGTATTAATTTTGAGCCCAATTGTCTGTATTGTAATAAAATATTTTAACGTAAAATGTGTGTGATAATATTACTAGCAGAAAAGGCAATGTTGCATTTGGCCCCGCTCCTGAAATCTGGACACAGTTGAAAAAGGGAATCAATTTCACTTACACAGTAATAGTTCTGCATTTATTAAGATAACACAGGAAAAAAAAAATAAGCCTTTGGTTTCTACATCAAAAATATTAATGACTTTTGTTGTCCTTTATCTGCCCCTCTTTTCAAACCTCACACTGCAGCAATGCCATCACTGATCCTGACACATAATGAGTTTGGGAATCTCTCAAACTGGACACAATCCACCCTGGGCTTAAGAGGCTGTGTTCTTGCCAAACTGAGAATCCCTACCAACAACTCATCATTTCTCAAAAAAAAAGTTGTTGAAATATGTTTTCTGTGTTTAAGAGTCCACCAGAAGGCACCCTGGTAACTAAAAACAATGAGATGTAAACAAGAGTCAGCCATAACCTTATGAAATGATACAAAACATTAAAAAAAAAAAAAATTCCCACTCTAATTCTGTCCATTATTAGGATAGAACTAAGTAATCAAAGGTAGGAATATGTGAAATGAGTGATTCTCAGGATTGGAATTAAAATGTACATATGCATTGCCTCCGTGCAGTCATGATTAATTCCTAACATTTATAAGATTGTTCTCGCAGGTGCATTATCCATCTCATCTTTCCAGTTGTAACATAACTTACGAAGTTCATCCTTTTCCTTAAAGGTTGCATTTTTTTACAATGCAGTTCTGTGGAAGTAAGGTTCCTTACATTAGAGGTGTACGACTTCTGCATGCAGTTGTCTGATCTGTTGAGCTTGAGCTTTGTTCTTTGTCATGGCTTTAAAAGAAAATCTGCTGTCCCTTTTTGCACAACTTGCCAAGAAACTGACTAAAAAGAAGTTAAGAGGTTGAGGTGAATGCTCAGTTATTCACACAAGCTCAAAGAAACAAGTTGTACACAGATGTAACTAACCAGATTTTGTGTGAGGTTCATCTCATTCCATCTTACATTAAAAAAA
>VXAV01011288.1:468610-478785 GCA_013399715.1 Alectura lathami | reverse complement strand
GGGGTCGCAGCCGGGGCCCCGGGGGCCGTCGGTCTCGGGTGGGCGCGGGGTGGGCTGCGCCTCGCTGACCGCGGTGCCTGCTGGCGTCACGTCCGTGCCCTGCACCTCCTGCCGGGGGCAGAAGCAGCCCGAAAGGTTTCGGGGCAGGTTTCTGCGGCCACCAGGACGGCGTCACAGGAAGCCTGTGCCGAAGCTGCCTTGCTTCAGTCGGTGACACTCAGCTTTGGAGCTGCAGATCGTGGGCACCGACTATAAAACATGAGTTTTCCAGCGTGTTTTTAGCCCAGGGTAATGCTTGTCCAGTCTTTCCTGATGTCTGAACTGCATATTTTTGCATCAGGCCCTAGCGGCCATTGGGTGGCCTTTGGGAGATTACTCTCCCCCTCTGCTCTGCCCTGGTGAGGCCGCATCTGGAGCGCTGCGTCCGGCTCTGGGCTCACCAGCTCAAGAAAGCCAGGGAACTGCTGGAGAGAGCCCAGCGGAGGGCCGCAAAGAGGATTCAGGCCTGGAGCATCTCCGTTATGAGGAGAGGCTGAGAGAGCTGGGGCTGTTCAGCCTGGAGGAGACCGAGAGGGGGTCTGATCCATGCTCATAAGCATCTAAGGGGTGGGCGTGAAGACGGCAGGGCCAGGCTCGTTTCAGTGGCACCCAGCAATGGGACGACAGGCAGCGGGCACAGACTGGAACACAGGGAGTTCCGTACGAATGTGAGGAGAAACCTCTCCACTGCGAGGGTGACAGAGCGCTGGAACAGGCTGCCCAGAGAGGCCGTGCTGTCTCCTTCTCTGGAGGCGTTCAAACCCTGCCTGGACGCTTTCCTGCGCAACCTGCTGCAGGGAACCTGCTTTGGGGGGGGGCTGGGCTGGGTGGTCTCACCACCTGAGGTGCCTGCCAGCCCCTACAATTCTGTCATTCTGTGAAATTATTTGATTTAATCAGCAAATTCTATCTTTCCAAAATCATCACCATAAATGAAAGTTTCCTTGGCAATCTCATCAGAAGAGCTTAAAAATGAATGAGCAGGCAACTAAATTAATCTTTTTCTGCCTTGGAAAGATGTGTACTTCACAGGTAAGGCTTTTCCTGGTCTGTGGAAATAAAACTTCAGTTTCCAGAGCTGTTAACCACAGCTGTTACATTTCATCCAAAATTTTATAAAGGGCTGCGAAAAAGTGAAGTACTTTTTTTTTTTTTTTTTTTTTTGGTTAACATTTTCAGTTACATACCTTGATAAATGTAACTTACAGACTGATAAAAAACATTTTGACTTCCACGATATCATTTTTTCCTGGCAGCCTATTCACATAACTCTGATTTCAAATGTACTTTGATATCACACAGAGTCCTTCATTTTTTTCTTCTGCCTCTTCATACTTCTGCCTTTCATTTTATGCTGACCTACTTTCTCTTGCATCTTCTTTCTCATTCGTTTCTGTAGATGTCACTTTGCATCTCAAAAGGAACTCTTAAGCACCTTGACCTCTTGCTATTGTATCTTTTCTATTTTATCTTTGGATTTCTTCATGTTCTGCAACCTTTTCTTTTTGACTGCTGCTAACACCAAAGGACTGCAGATGCCGAGCAGCTCTTTAACATGAGGGGAGTTTTGAAGTAGACTCTGCAGCTTATTCTTTACAGCACACCAAAGTTATATCTTCCCTGTGGCTCAGAATACTTTGAAGGAAAAATGATTCAAGGACAGGTCAAGATTCTCACCCACAACCCACCAACATCAGTGAGGTATGAACTTTGGCGAGATTTGCAGCAGGAAGTGTGTATTTTGTCTAATGACCTTTCTCACATCCTTTGATTTAAAAAAAAAAAAAAAAAAAAAAAAAAAAAAGGGAGGAAACTAGTTAATAAAAAAAAAAAAAAAAAAAAAAAAAAAAAGGGTAGGAAACTGTTCAGTAAATAGAAGTCACAAATACACTACCACTTAAGGCTTAAGCAGGTTCAGAAAATGTCACCAGCCCACACCTGCACAGCTGCTGACATCTCCAGTGAGAGTAAGGGGTCACATCTGTAACGATACAAGCTGTAAGGGCTACATTACAAAAACAGCACATTACGAGGTGTTGTGAATCATGTGGGACCTGCACCCATGACTTTACAGGAAGCTTTCTAAACACATGCACAGAGTGCCTGCACAGTGCTGGGGTAACCTGGCCCTGCAGGAAGGTCTGCAAGCACCCAGCAAGGCAAGCCCCTTCCTCTCACACTCAGCAGAGCACGGCTGAGAAAGTAGCGAGGAAGGAGGAGAGCAGGTAATGAAGGCAATCCACTGGGAGGAGCTGAGCAGAAAGGACCTTCTGTCCTGCCTAACTGCTGACCTGTGAGCCTCGTGTACTAGATCACCCGCTTACACAAAGGCAAATTGTGTCAGTCGCGTGACACTTCTGGGGAAGACCCCAGAAGGAATGCACAGGGGGAGTTGCACGGGGTTCTGCGTTGTGAGATGGGCGCTTGGTTTCTGAGTGGGAAGCAGAGGCTAATACCTCTAAAGTTACAAAAATACATCTGCAACACAAAACGAAACCACGAGGCTTGGTTTTGCAACTGTCGGTGGAGGGGGGTGGAGGGAGAGCCCTGCGTCCCCTCTCTATCCCTCCGCATCCCCCCCCCTTCCCCCCGGCTGTTTCCTGGATGCCCCGAAATCCCCATCGCCCTCCCAGCGGGGCGGCTCCACTCCGGGGCTATCGGAGCCGAGGGGCGGCTCTTCCTCCGCAAACTTTCCCTCCCTCTCTCGGCTCTCCCTCTCTCGGCTCCCCGATGGCGGAGGCACTGCAGCCCGCCTGGCCACTGCCCGGCCCCCGCGGCCGTTCCCAGAGCGACATCTCCTCCTTCTCCTCCTCCCGCAGGAGCTGCCTGCTCCGGTCCGGCGTGGGGGGCTCAGGTAAGGGGGTGCAGGGGAGGAGGGAGCAGGGCGAGGCTGCTCACACCCTCTGCGGGACCAGGGTCCCTCTCAGTTTGCGGAGGGGCGTCCCGCTGCGGAGCTGCGTGAACAGGTGAGGCGAAGAGGTGCTCCTCCTTTAGGAGTTAACCCTGCAACTGCACGTGGGATGATTTGGGACTGGAAGCTGGCCCTTTGGGATAAAGTAGGCTTCCTGCAGGATTCAGAGCAACCACTCTGTAAATCAGAGGAAGTGAGGATCCTAGTTTACAGTGCAGGTATTTGAAAGTGGCCAAAGCAAAATAAATACATGCTCGGTTAAGGCTGTTCTTTACTTAGGCTGTTTCCTGAAGTTGGATATTAAGGAAAATGAAATTCTGGTGTCAGCACTGCAGAGCGCATTTTGAAAATGCCTGGCTGCAAACCAGCACTGCTCGATTGACTCAGGTGAGACTGGCCACACCAGTGATGCAGGTGCTTTGGATGCAGTCATACCTTGTTGCACAGAGGTGCCTGTGAGCCCCAGCACCATCAGGGACTGTGTCTGAGTGAGGCAGAGCCCCTCAGAGGGCATATAGGGACCTCCTCTGCCGCAGCATCAGTAGGGCAGCATGGAGCAAGGCTGGGTCCGCAGTGGAGCACAGCTTCCTCCTGCATTTGCTCCTCGGGGAGTGTTAAAATGAAGCAGACCATTTGCCTGGGGAAGCTCAAATGTATGGCTGCACCTGATGCCCGTCTGATGAGCACAGAGGGAAGGAAAACTTGCATAGTCATCTAAGAGCAAGGAGCCTGTGTCAAGTTCAACTTGTGGGGCCAGAGGCTGCAAACAAAAAGAAGCCTACATGCAGTTTTCCACATCATTTTCTGCTTTACATTTTTCAATGTCTACTTATACATTCTATTCAAGCACAATCTGGGGCTCGGGAAGTTCCAGCGGAGTGGCCAAACTAGAAAGAACTACTTTTAGGTGCAAGGTGTATTGCCTGGAGGAAAGCAGCATGAACACAGCCCTACAGCTAGATGTGTGGATGAGATGTCTTACCCTGGTAACAAAAGTGGGCAAGACTGAGACTATGTCAGGGTTAGAGTATGTTGGTTGGTAGTTTAACTTCAAAGTCTACTAACAATGAGCTGGGTGCTTGCATGAATGGCAAATCCAGTGGAGTGTTTCCAAAGGTACATTGTTATTTGTACTTTCTCAAATAGGTAACATAGGCCTCCCCGTTGCCCTACTTGTTTTTTTTCTTTTAATTTTGAGGATGTACTTCCTGCCAGTAAGTGACAAGTGTTGCTTTCTCTGGCTTTTTTGTTTGTTTGTTTGTTTGTTTGTTTGTTTCGAGATCACTTCTTTCATTCTGTATTTTCTCCATTGCTGCTTCCTGTATTTTTTTCCAGCTGCTCACTGGGCACAGCAAAAATACTTAAGTGCTGGCACACAACTGTTGATTCCCTATTTAAAAACACACATTAAAGATTGAAAGCTGTTTAATTTTTAAAACAGTGGTTAGAGAATAGTATTTGTACAGAGACGCCATTAAAATAACCCCTTTTTTTTTGTTCCCCCACTAACCTGGAGAACAATTATCATGGGGACAGAAATGTGAAGCACTTAGGGGAACTGTATGAACCTCGTTATTATTTTTGTTACTGCCTCTTTATCTGCACCATTTGATTAATTTAAAGTAGGTAGGTCATGCATTTACAGCAGATGTTACCTGTGCTCCAGCTGCTGAATTTAGAAAAGAATAACTTGACTTTTAAATAACCTGTAAAATGTTTGCTTACTGCCCATTCTTAGTGGTTCAGCTCCAGTTGATAAAGTCACAAGTTGCAGTTTCTGTTGTGCATTTTCCTTCACTTTCAAACTCCTGATGCCAGCTGAGGTGAGAAGATGACTTTGTCTGATCTCGCTCTGCCAGTGACGTGTTGGTACTTACCAGCCCACTACCTACCAACGCTTCATGCCGCCTTTTTGCCACCTCCTGACCCATCATTCTCAGTGCAGCAACCATCGAGACAATATTTGTAGAATCCCTTCTAGCTAGGGAAAGCACGATAGCATTTCTAAAAGCAGCTTTGACAATACCTTGTAAAATCCACCTGTCTGCTGTTCTAGTTCAGTACTGCGTATATCTCCTTAGTACAATGAGGCCGACGAGGTTCTCCCTGTGCTCCTGCTGCCTTTGTTCTCTTACCCCCACTCCTTCCTCTGCTGCTAGCATGTGCTGAAAGCAGCAACTTCCTGGTATCACTGCACAGAATCTCACTTCATCAGCTGCGGTCCAATTTGTGAGGACCGTGTGTTTGCAGTTTTTTCCTTTTTCTTAAAGATGACTTTTTTCTTGTATGGTTAGTGGTAAAGGTTACTTAACTTCCCCCTCTAGGCTGCATCACATTGTTGCGTCAGGCACAGCCTTTACCTTCAGACACTACTTCTGGTGAGAACCTGTGAATAAAAGGGTGATCCTTGTCATGAGGAAGTGTGGCATGTCCTCGGCTTTTGGTCTGTATACCCCGAAAATGTGTAATGTCATCAAAGCCCATAGGCTCTGTGGAAGGCATAGCTGTGTGCTGCTTGGACATCTTGGCACAGCGTGCCTGACAAGGGGCTGCTTTGAAAGAGCATCTCTAGGAGACTGGTGAGGAAAAATGTTATCCTAAAATTTCAGAGCAGCATGAGGACCACTCCAAGATGGCTGCTGGGTTTGCATACCCTTAGGCAGCTTTCCACATGGAGAGCCTGGACTTAAACCCGCCTGACAGGAGGGGCAAATTAGCTGGGTTTCTTGATCTACCCAGCACAGATCGCGACTGAACCACATTTGAAGTGCAGACACTGCTTAGAAGCCTTCCAGAAGTTGTCTGGAACCTAGGTTTGGTGGCGTGGGGCCAAGGGCAGCTCTCAGCCCGAGTGGTGGGCCCAGGCGAGGTGGATGGGAGGCTGCTGCTCGTGTCAGTTGCCTGCAGGTTCAGACTGTGACAGCCCCGAGGCTCAGGCCCCACACTGCGGTGCACAGCCAACGCATCGGCCTGCCCGCTCTTTATCTGCATGTCCACGTAGGCAGTTTTTGGCTTGCTCTCTTATTGTGGGTTTTGCTTTGCAGCCTGAAGCAGAGAGTCTTGCACTTTGTTCAGAAGGTGGTGAGGGTTGTGGTGAGGTGCATCCTTGTGAAAAGGGAACTTTACTTCTCAGACCAGAAGTCAAAATAGTACCTCTTTCTCCACTTCACTTGGGGCAACTTTGTGAAGTAGACCTTTCAGATGATTTGTCCCACTGCTAAGAAGTGCACTTATCAGGTAGAGAGGTGAGTTCCTAATGCTTGTTACCATTTCTTTCATCTTTTTTTTCCTGCCTTTCTGATGACAGATGAAAAAACCTACCTGAGAATTCAGACAGCAACTCACCGATATATCAGGGCATACATACAAACAGTGAAAGGCTGGGTGAAAATTGGACCCCTGACTCAAAACTGAGACATCCCAGGTTTATTCTGGGAATTTTTGGCTGGCAAAGTGATCCTTTGCAAGTTAACTTATTCACAATGATAATAAGTTACAGCTAGGATCACACCTCCCGCTGACCCCAGAATATGGTGGGTGTAAAGGTGGCTTAAAATCACCCCCCAGTGGAGAGCACGGAGTTCATGTGGTTACCAGAGCATCCGAGTGGCTGGTGCTCGATGAGAAGGAAAATTCTTACTGTAGCTGTTTACTTGGCTACCTGGGGGCATAGAACAACTCAGAAAAAAAAAGATAGGTGATGGGTAGGTGGGTGGCTGTTTGTTTCCCTATGTTTCTCTTTGTGCCTGTTCTTTGGTCTTATTTCCCAACACACCAAGCAAGAGTACTACCAAGCTCTATGGGAATTAAGTTTAGTGTTTGCAAAGACCTTGGATGTGCTTTGTGATGGCTGTTAGAATGATTGAGTCTTTCATTCATCCCAGGGGGGGCGAGGCAGGGACAGCCTCTTGATGTGAAAATACACTCAAAACTAAAGCAGCTGGATTTGGTACATTGTATGGAACACAGGAGTTATGCAAAAACATGATTCCCCATCCTATCAGGCAGGACTTGTTTACAACACAAATCAAAAATAAGGCAGATGTAAGATAAGGCACATGATTCAGGGTAGAAAGCTATAGTCAAAATTAAAGCAAATCATCGTTCTTCTGGATTTAGAAGCTAAACTCAACAACTCAACAGCTGTGACTTGACTGTCATTTCCCTAAATCCACGTTGATATTTTCCCATCAGTCTGAAAATTTGAACTGTCAGGAATAGACGGCAATCTCAACCATATGCAGTTTGACATGCACTTACTCAATTGAAGCATCTACTTCTTCGTAATAATCTGGATCTGTGCTTAGACCGTGGTCCCATAATGGTAAGACTGATTCCTGCCATCCTTACATGTCACTTGTAGTTCCCAAAGTGTGCTGAAGAAAAACCTGGGAATAATAAAACATTTTGTACTGCATACATTGAAAAAGCTTGAGTCTCCCTGAAAAATGTTGTAGTCCGTACGGTTTGATGGGTGTGTGGGGAAGCGTTGTGCCCCAGAACACAGCCAGACATTTCTAATACAGCTTCATACAGTGTTACACAAGGAAGAATCTGTCTGTTTTTTACTGGGCTAAAGGACGTTGTTCCACATGAGCTCCTGCAGATCAGTGGGTAAATCCTTGATATTAGCCCAGGCTAAGCGCTAAGATTAAGGAACACAAACATTTACAAATATAAAGCGTGTATACTATGCACCATTTACATGTAACAGCTTCTGGAACAACAACTTTATAAACAAATACTGTGACTCTCCTCCAGATCAAAAAAAAAAAATATTCCTAAATGTTGTAATAATCATTGTGGTTGGCTAATTAAAATTGGATTGCAAACATTTGCAGTGTACCGTTAAATGCATATTTTGCAGCAGCAGATCTGTAGCTCGGTCTATGATCTGTTCAGCATTTTGCCGCTGTGTGTGTTTTAGTTTCTCAAGGTCCTTTTTCATTTAGCACTTCCTGCTGATGTGTGTCTTCTAGCAAGTAACCATTTAGTATCAGATTGCACTTCAAGCCTGAAGCCAGAGTAAGTTATTTGAAGAGTGGCCAAAAAAGAATTTTTACTCCTTCTTCGGCTGAATTTAAGTTATTTGTTCCAAAAAAACTTTGTTTGTTTTTGAAACCTACATGTTTTTTCAGTCAAATCCATCCTTCTCATACACCATTTAACTTTCTTCTCCTCTCCCAGCCTGTTCTTCTGGCCACTATGTCATGGACAGACAGACAGATACCATTTAAGGGCAAAGGGCTGGGGATGGCTGGCATCTTTTAAAAGATTGGTGAAGGATTTACATTTTTATTCCTTTTCACTTTTGATGTGGAAATCTTTTCAGCACCAGAAATCCTGTAGGATTTCAGTTTTAACCAACACCAGTATTAGTCCTGCTTCTGAATGTGTAGTGGGTCTGACTATGTTCTAACACAAGGCAAAGATGCCTTCAGTAGTAACATTTTTTTACCCACGCATTTTACCCACCATGTTGTCATTTTTCAAAAACACCAAAGTTTTTCCCAGGTACAATCCAAGTAGTAGAAAAGGAAAAATATCCAGAAGAAAATCCTGATTTGATTGTTCTGAGTGCAACTACTTTTTTGTTTTTCGGTGAAATTGTCAGTCTTAAAAAACACTACAACAAGAGATGCTCTTGCCTTTCATTCCTGTGGAAAGCATCGTGATCTTCCTGAAACACAGAGTTTATAAATAGTCAGTGCTTCCCTCTGTGGTCAGCTGAGAAATGTTGTCCCTCTAGCACAGTTTTGATGCAGAACCGGACTTTTAATACATTGCGCTGTACGAATTCTGAGTGCCATTGCTGTTAGGATTTTTGAGTTTTGGAAGGATAAAACCGAGAATGTTAGCAGGTTTTATCAGTATCAAGTACTTTAATATACCCTTTTATTAACTCAAAGCTGATAAATTTTGCAGGTCTGCCTTGCTCTCAGGTAAAGGGTGGTTATAAGAAGCATGGCTAAGGAGCAGCTTAAACCACTGCCTGCTTGGATGGCAAGATGCTTTTCCATCCTCTCTTCTCTCTCACGTTTGTTACGTATGGCGGCACAGGCCAGGTTTCCATCCCATTTCTTGTGTTATTTCTTGTATTAAAACCACTTTGCTGTATTTGTAGAAATGCGCTGCCAAGTAGCTGGGGGTTGTGAGTTAAATGTGGAAGAGGAAACGTTCTGCCGGAGGTGGCAAGGTAGCTACTGCTCAAATGCTAAAACACCGCGTTTATGTGACTTCCCATTGAAACGGCTGTCATGTTTTCACAAATTGTCTTATTTCTCAGAAAATTTGTCTTATTTTTCAGAAAATGTAGCATGGAGTGCTTATTTTTAATTAAACATATTTTACAGCTTGCCCTATGGTTTTTTAACACTTACACTACTTGTGATACCAAGAAGCAGATCTTGTTTGGGAAGAGTGGACTTGCACTGAATGCAGCTACTTTTTCTTTCCCTTCAACTTCATATTTCAGTCTCGCACACAAGTGGTGTTGGCTCCCACTTGTGGAACCTGACCAGCTGCACAGTACCACGTGTACCACATGCTATTTCTTTCAGCTGGATGCATCAGTTGATAATTCAATTTTGGCACCTTCACCCAAGTTTTTCCTATCCAAACAATATCTGACGTACCAGGAACCCACCTCTTCCTTCTTTTCACCTTCCCCTCTACCTCCTTCCCTCCCGTCCCCCTACTAGCCACTCCGTAACGTCCCTTAAAGATCATTTGCCTTCTGTTGGTAGCCCCGCGTACCGCTTTTGATGATCCCCTACCCAGGTCTCGCTGTGAATTTCTTATGTTGTAGCCCGCCCACTCAAGTCTGATGCACTCCAGTGCTTCCCAAATGCTGGAGGCTTGTTAACTCCAGAGCCTGAGGTGAGGAACCTGCCAGCAGAAGTTTGTTTTTTGACTGACACAGGGAGATAGAGGTCAAAATTTGTACAGGCAGAGCAGAGATCTATTCAATTTTAGGAATTCATTGGGAAGGAAAAAATATCTCATAAAAATTCTGAGGGAAAAAAATGTTTGCTGAATGTTAGTGGAGAAATTCTTTTGAGTCTTTCTAATAAAAGCCTTGGTATGGTGGTGAGGATCAGGAAAAGGCTGAACTCTAACACAATCCCTACATTATTTGAAGTTGTTAAATTAGCAGATGTCTTTGAATACAAATGTATCCTGCTGAATCAAGGGTCTTGTAAAAATCCACTTTTTTTTTTTTTTT